>NHOP01000958.1:0-12256 GCA_018697155.1 Pyramimonas parkeae | reverse complement strand
ACTGTATCACAACAAGGTCACCTTCGAAATCCATGTATCGCATTAACATGATTGCGTTGTCCAAGGAGAACGTATCTCACCAATGTCCAGATCCAGATAGTGCCAACCCGTGAAAATCCATATGAAACAAACTCCTAGTCTGCGTCATATACAGTTGCCGGCGCGTAATATGTGTTGCGATGAAGGAATATTCCAACTAGCGTAGCAGTGGTATAAACCACGATACTTAGGCTAACAGTGTTGCCGCGATAAATTCCAGTTCCAAACATGACAGTCATGTGGCAAGGCTCAACAAGAAACCTTGTCAATTGTTTGTATACATAACATTTTTATGAAGAACTGTTCTGGACCGGACCTCGCCATTGAGCACACACACTCGTCCCCTATAGCAGCAATTAAGCTAAAATTTCACGGGCATCGAGGCTTGAAACATCCATTATCTGGAAAATGACAGCGCCGTGCCTCACTATCCCCATGCACGATTTCAGTTACAATAATGCTGGTGATTTGGTTTGCAATCACTATGCTCCCGCACGGCGTGACAAAGAATTGGAGTGCGAGATCAAACAGGAACCCCATGTATCATCCTCTCGGATCCTGGTTCTCTAGGAATTGGTTACTTTGGCTAATGCTGGAGGGGTCCCAGTAATATCCCATATACGACGCCACTACAGACCGATTTCAACATTTAGCACACCAATTATAGTCCGCAAGTCAAGAGCGCCAACAATGTAATTGTAGCACAAACGCTAATGCGAACTTACTATATTTTTCTGCTAACAAGCTCCTTGAGGCTAACAACAAAATGCGCGGCGGTCAAATCTTCTCGCTTTCCGCAGGGCGTCATCCCTACACTTTGCGGCGTAAATCCCAACCGCGGTAGCAATGAAGGCCTACAGGCTCCCCTGTTAAGCCCTCAAGCTCAAGCCTACTTCTGCTTCTGGTTCCCGGGGCGGGGGTACGCTGCCAAGTCAATGAAAATTCCATGTCCGGCTCATCTCCTCAATCAAATCCCTCTAATTAATGCTCCGCTGCGGTCGTCTACCAGGTCGCCTCACCCTGACAACCAACCATGTCGAGTCATCTCGCCAATCCCCTCGGGGATTCGCAAGATGACCCAAACTGGCCACCTAGTGATGTGGATAATCGTGAACCAATTATGATTTAGATAATCGTGAACCCCCCTTAAACGGTTGGTTGGCTCAGGCACTGGCGCTGCCCCTACCCGTTACCAGGCGAGGCCTTTTTACGCCAAGGCATAGCCGTTGTTGCCTTGAAATGAGAACTGTTCATCCCAATGGCGAGCACTTGATTGCGACTTGAACTGCACCCCTGTTGCCATAGACATATCATGCTGCTGTTGCACAGGCAACACACGAGCGTACGCCCTCGAAGTCCAACATCGTCCCCCACCCCCACGGGACGCTGTACAGGTAACGCGGCAGCCGTTTGAAGATGGCGGACGGGGTCGATCCTCCACCCGAGGGTGATGGTCCCTATGAAAACGAGGAGGGAAATGATGTTGGAGCTCAGAGAGTGGATGATTCGGACGATGATCCTATGGCCGCCTTGGATCCAGGTCATCCTTTGCTGGCGCGGGCTCAAGCCGCGCTGAAGGCTCAATTGGTGGAGCAAAAGCAAAACCTTGAGGAGACTACGCGTGAGCGTAGTGAAGACTTGAGAGTATGTGTGCTACCACGGTTTGTTGGTTTAACGTTTTGTTAGTAGGCACTGGTTTGACGCACGATAACAATGTCGAGGCTGGTCGGTACTCCGTCGTTGCTTCGACATTCCTTTTGGAATGTATTTGAAACAAAGGCGCATTGACAGCGCTCAGCAGATATTCAATTTGTGTTGATTATCTTGTACAAAAAGAATTCAAATCGGGTGAACCTGGAATTATTAGAAGCGAGAGTGTGCGGGCATGTGTGTCCTTTTTCACCTTACGAAACCTGTGACTGAAATAGTGTATTCAAGTTAGTTTTGGGGGTGAGTGTCAAAATATATGGAAACCCATTTGTTTTTACGATTGCACATGTGTAAACACAGTTCACGTGTGCACTTGAGCTTCCTTATCAATATGAAGATGTACTAAATTCATGATGCCGACTCACGCTATTAGTAGATATGAATACATGGATATGGCTTCTGTCACACTTGACTAGTTGCACAAGCGGCTCGACTACTTGAAAACTAGCTTCCTTGCCACTGTCAAACATGACATTTTAGGTACGAGGACATGAGATTCACAAGGATAATTGTTCTTTCATGTCGTCATGCCTCGTCCTTCTTCTCATCCATGTCAGTCCCAGTTTCCGGTACATTCACGCAAGCTTCCAGACATCACCTCCAAGCTCGAAGTTGTGAAGCGCGTGTTGCAATACACGTGAAATGACACATGCTTCATATGATATTATTTATGTTTCTATTCATATTTATGTCTGTTTTTGTCAAGCGTAGATGCCTCTACGGCTTTCCCCTACAACGAACCACCTTACTTCCTTCTTCAAGAACGTGCTGTTTTGACACTCAGGAATTGTATTCGAGATTTTTCTTCGCCATGCTTTCAAGTGCTTGAATAATCTGAATTTAATAGAACCTATAACCGATTCAGTAATTTTTTAAGTGACAGCCCCGGCACGTTCGTGCTGAACAACGAGCCAGTCAACGCGGGTAGCGCGAGAATCAGTTCATATTTTCTTGCAGGTGATGGAACGGGAATCGAGGATATCAGTTGACAGTGAGTGCTCTAGGGTAAAGTATATCACTGTTCTACCTTCACAGCACATTCAATTGATGATTAATTGCATGCAGTACATATATTTGACAGAATTAAGTTTGTCTTTTTCTAGGAAGAAGACAAACTTTTTCATTCTCTATAGAATGCTTCACGCTCAAGAAAGTACCAGCACAACAATGAACACGAGCCCTGTCAATGTGGGAAAACAAGCGTTGGTGTTGCAATGAACAACGCCACGTCAATCCCCCAGCTTCGAATGGTGCTGGAAAATGCACTGAATATTGTTCAGCAATTTGGTTCAGGTATCTTCCAAGAATGGAAACGGCTTCTTTTTTTCTACCATTCAGTTATGTATGAATATGAAATTGCCATCTGCCAAGCTAAGCTGCTTTGCATCATTCTACCTCAGTGTACGCCGCCAAGAGTATATGCATACTGGAAAGCAAAACGCACTCAGAGTTAACATTCGCAAATGATCCGTAATTGCTTCTTGCTACATGGCTCTCTGCATGTGTGAGGGTAGTCTGACTTACTACCACATGAACGCTTACCTGATTCCCGCCTGTCCGCTACATTCCATTGCGCTTTACATCGCAAAACATATTTTGTTATGATTTCATTCGATGCATGTTTGCATGTATGCAAATGTTAATTTTTAGAATTTCCTTTTTAAAAACCCGTAGATCAAGCGTTTTGTTTGAAGATTTGTAGTAGTTCATTTTTGGAGAATCATTACAAATGAGAGCCCTGCAACAAGGAAAGATACCTCTTCGATTTTCGCGAACACCCTAAGGTGGTGAATAAATCATGCACGCACTGGGCAGAAGACTGATGTTCATAGCATTGCCATCCCACCCTCACTGTGATGTTTAAAAACAATCGCGTGTTTTCAGCTGCCGACACTACCTCTGAGGGCAAGAGGTATCAAGAGAGGGCCTCTGAGGGCAACTCTCTCTTGGCCACATGGAATATTCGTCTCGTCAATCGCATTCAAGCAAAATGGTGCAAATAACTATCTTGATACTGTCATCAAAACCCTGAAGTCGCAGCGTTTGCTTTGGGCAATACCACCTGGTTTCTGTGCAGCGGGCGGGTTCAGTGAGTATACCAAACGAAGAACTTTGTTCTGTGCAATGCGTGCTCTGTGTTTGGGCCAGACTGGACTAAGTGTAGACTGATGTGGGGTTTTCAGCCCCCCAACCCGATGTAACCCTTAAAGTGGCACCAAGCAAGCCGACAAGTACTGTTTGGATCGTGGGCGGGGTTTGGAATGATCGGGATGTAAGAGTGGGTGGGATTGCATGCAGGTGGCCAAGAAGAGGCGCGAGGATATTGGTGTGGAGCTTTACGGCGTGCAGCAACAGCTGGCGAAGCTGCAGATGACGCTCGAACGCACCCATGACAACTACAAAATCATTCGCCAGATCCGAGAGCAGGTACAAGATGGGGGTGAAGAGCAAGTGGGGGAGGGAAATTGTTACGACAACTGGTGTTCTTGGTACTAGTAATGTCATCGTTGCTGTTGTTGCTATCATTACCGCTACGAATATTTCCGCTGCTTTTTTATCATCGCGATTAAAACCAACGGAACTAGTTCTCTACCACCACAGGAAACTAAGCAACAACAACATATTTTGCCTTTGCAAATGGAGGCCTGGAATTCCGATGCATTGTCGCCCTGCTGGATCACCAACCATTTTCCTGAAGGTTTTCATGAGATTCTGGCAGTTGCGGAGCAGAGCGCGAGGCTCGGTAGAATCTTTATGGATGCTTGAGCCTGGAAATGAGCTAAGGCGCTCCAGAATGAAAAGCAGGGGATAACTCTGCTCAATCAAGACAACTAGTTGTGTTCATGCATGAGCAAGTTGTGTGCATCACCAAGCCCCTTTTCCCTGAGACAACGTTAATGCAGATCGAGACGACTCGGAGGTTGTTGAGATGCGGTCTACTTCTGATGCCAATTGAAGCAATACTTTAAGTTGCAGTGCTGAATAAGGTTTTGTCAAGTCTGGCTAAACTTGATTAGGCCTGGAATTGAACCGAGGATCTCTAGTGTGATCGACGGGTGAGGACTCAGTGGGTCATGAAAACCTGTTGTGATGACTCAGAATCGGCGTCCATTATGTAGGGTGTTGCGCTGTTTCGTTTCTATACGATGACCAAAGTTGGACCGTTTGACATCAAAGCTGACAACGTTCGAACCCTGATTCGGACCCTAATGAATAGAAAGTTAGCACCAGTACTAACTTTTTTTCATTAGGGTTCGAACCTGCGACCTGTGTCTTCAAAGTTCCGTCGCACATGTAACCCGGCGGTGAAATATAGCATTGGAAACCAGCGCAACAGGCCACATCTCCTTCTAGATAGCATGTCATCAATTGTGAGTTGCTGAAAGACCGCGGCAACACTTACAAGTGCGGCCGTAGCAACAACAATTTCAACGCCCACGATGCAATGAAATTGTTTCTGAATTTGCGGCCTGTTTGCGCTCAACTGGTCAGCATCCATCAACTTCAAAAACTTTTTTCACTGTGTCTTCAGAGACGCTCACGCTTCCAAACCACTTACGCTTCCACGCTACAGCATCCTCGTGCTACAGTTCCCGAGTTTTGTGTGCAGGGTTGTTGATTATTTGCTGTGGTTGGGGCTGGTCGGTGCGCAGGCGGATCAGGACTTGGAAGTGCTGCGCGCGGCGGCAGAAGAAAAACTTACACTCACGCAAATGGAGCGTCGCAAGGTGAGCAATCGAGAAAGAGCAAGCGAATGTTTCGATGTTTGCATGCAGGGACTGACCATTGAGTGATACAGACCATGCTACACTTTTTTACGACTATGGTTGTACAGGGATTGTTGATCATCAACACCAGGATTGCAAGATGTGTCCACAACGTAAGCAGTGATCTGAAGGGTACGTCAACATGCTCCTGCTGCTCTTGAACCTTTCGTCAAGCTGCGAGCCGGGCTCCATTGCGCGTCGTGATGCCTCCCTCTTGTCTTGTGGATCAGGTGGAGAAGTTCCAGTTTGAGCTGGACAAGCTAAACGGCACGCTGAAGCAGATTGAGGCGTATAACGAGCAGATGAAGAATGAAATCGCGGTGACGAGGCGCGCGACGTACGTGGCGGAGGAGGCAGTGACCAAGCTGGAGAAGGAAAAGAAGGAGCAGGACTACCTGATCGACGGCTTGCAGGAGCAGCTAAAGCAGCTGCATCAGCAGCACCAGCTCTACGAGGCGCGCCCTACCTAGAATTGTGTTCTTCTGTCCATCATACCACCCTTTGGTTGGGTGGGATTGAGCAGGGTCGCTGGATTCAACTCTGGTCTGCTTGAAGGCTCTCGCATCTCCAGACGCCGCCCAGGCTGATGCTTCAAATAAGCCTGCAGGAGCGCGTGCAGCAACAATAAATCCTGCCTAGATGAAATTTCTTCGTCTGCCCATGGGGAACAGGTCAAGGGTTGTGCATGATGTGTGATTTGCGAGACTCTGCCCTAGCCGACGATATCCACCATTCTGAGGTAAATTTAGTTGGAGAGCTCTTGCTTCCCGCCTTGCAAGTGAGACGGAGGAAAGGCGGTTTCAGACTCTCACAATGTAAACTGTTTGAATACGCGACAGTACGCGATTGCTAGCTCTCATCCGGGGCTAACCACCGGGAATCCTATAGGAAACAAGCTTTCAGTATTGCACACTCGTAATACCAAACACATGTTGGATAGCTAGCAGAAGCGGACGCGGACACTAATCTTATCGGACGTGACTCGCCGGGGTGAAGGTAGCGAGATAAAAGCCATCCTGCTGGCACCATGCCGCACCATCGTTGACAACTCCCAGTTCACTGTACTCCGCTGCGGATAGCCGTCTTTTGATGTGGAGGCAGCAACTGTGGTTGTGCGGGTATGTTGGTACATGACCTTGACCGCTTGGCAAGAAGCCAACATTACTGAGGCACGAGCTAAATGCCGCATTAGCATTTGATCGCTTTCCAAAGCCCATGTACCAGGTCAGCACAACACATAGCGAAGGATCCCCGTCTGTCCCGTCTGAACAGTGCCTGCTGATCGTATGTGTGTGGGGGGACACATATTCTGCTTAGGTTAAACGCGCTGTTGACAGATTCGCTAAATTTCTGTATGCAATACTGGGTTCCCGCCCCCCCGAAACTGACTCCCTAAAAAAGCATACATTGTACAAATGTTTGCTTTTTCTTAGAAGGGAGTATCTCCATGAGCCTCGATGTCTGCCGCAAGACATGACACTCGAAAGTCTCCCCCCACCCAACCCTTTCTTCAAATTGGCCCTAGTTCCAACACCCGTCCCCTCCCGCAGGCCCAGCTGGTTGCGCAGCAGAACGAGACGCGGGCGGCGCGCGACACGTTAAACGAGGCGGAGGCGGAAATGGAGGCGATCAACTTTGAGAAGAAGCAGCTGGTGCAGCAGTGGAAGTCCTCCCTCATCGGCATGGCTCGCCGCGACGAGGCGTTGCAGGCCACGGAGGAGGCCCTGCGCAAGCAGAGGGAGCAGGAGATGGCCATAGACACTGAGGTGGAGGGGTTCAAGCGCTCCGTGAAACAGGAGCAGACCAAGAACGAGCAGCTCACAGGCATGCTCAAGAAGGTGCGCTGGTGCTGAGCAAGTTGATTGGCGCGGCGGGAGCGTCGCTGACATGCGTGGTTGATCGCGTGTTCAATTGTGATAATGGTGCTGGCGTCCGTTGTGTACGGCAATTGGGCTTGTTGTGTCATGCGTTGTTGTGCTTTGATCCACAGGGCACAATACACTGTGTGTCGTATGTGCTGTCAAGGTATTCGCGCTTGTTTCCGTGAAAGATTGTGCATCGTGCAGTTCACATGCATGATAGCCGTTGGTGCGTTCACCTTCGGCATTACGGAATTACGTGTACATTCTGCGCAGGAGTGCTTACATCCATGAGTAAAGATAGATGTATGATATAGTGTATGGTGTATGCATTGAAGCTACATTGTGACACCGCGCTCACCATAATCCGTCGAACGACCGTATGGTGAACTGGACTGATCTCCGACTTCTCGTCGCTTGCATGTGCAATGAATGATTGTCAAGGGTCCATTTGGGCTCTGGGCCACATGTTTGATTACGTAGCTATTTCCAAGCACTGTCCGTTGGAGCTTCACCTTAAGTGAGTTTTCGATTCGTCGCATGGCTTTGACGGCACAGCTTCCCGGTCGTTGGATGAGGTTCATGCCTTATATGTACATGCGCAAGTGCATAATTAACTGTGCAAGTGCAATGTGCGTGTTGGATTATTCAAACAGAAACATGCCCATATGCCTTGGCGGGACATCGTTCAGAGATCATGAGACGCAGGGTTGGGACTTAGCAAGCGAGGGTCGAGTCTGTATCGCGTCTGGTGTCAGCATCCGTTGTTTTTGGTCAGCTGACGTCAATTGCAGGCTCCATACTTGAAGGAGATCACCAACATTATGGTGATCCGGTGATGGGATGTGACAATAGGGATTTGCTGTTTTTCATCTAGGATGTAGGGTGGGTGCGGGACTCAGGAAGTGCGTTCACTTGTGTAGGCATCGTTTAATTAGAAGGAATGCGTGCAGCTTTTTTATGTTCATTTTCCGATGACAGGCCGAAATGTGTGGGTAGATTTTGGATACCTGTTGCGTGCGTATGTGTTTATTATGAGAGCAGCACTCTTGTTTTCAGTTCTCTTTGTATAGTTCCCCATCCGAAATGTTTACTAGACAGGGCTTTGCTCCGAGGGCTAATCCATGCTCCTTCGAAACTCGCTCGGTGTGCACGATCAAAGTAACAGGAGAGGGGCTCAGGATTCAAAGTTGATGGTGGGTGGCCAACGAAGCTTGCTCACCAGCTCGCTCACAAGCTCCCATTTTTGCTGGCTCACACCGAGCGCTGGGTGGGAAAGACCTCGCAGTCTGGACCATGCGACGGCCCCGGAGCGTCTCAGTCGATTAAATTGCTCGGGGTGTGCGCAGGTGGAGGGCGAAGCGGAGCACGTGTCCAAGGCGATCAACACGTTGAGGGACAAGAAGGAGAAGTTGCAGGAGACGTACGTGAAGCTCAAACGGTCGCTGGAACAGACAGATGAGGTGAGATGGCGGACGCGCACCCTACCGCAAGCCCAGGTCCCGACCGTATGATGTACTCCTGGCTTGGGAGTGAACCGGAAATGTGTGGCAGAGCGGTGTTCATTTGTTGCAGGTTCGCTCGCTAACGTATACAGAGATGTGACCCTCCAAAGGGCCGTGCGCTATGTCAACTGAGTTGCGCGCTGAGAAATGGAAAGCAGAAAACACCAGTATTCGAGTACATGTGGAACAGTTACGTGTTTGTGTCATGCGACCTTTTGCAGGTTGGCAAGCTATTCCAATGGGGATGATGATATACTTTCTGCTTAGATGCTAGGTCATGCGCTTGGTGCAAATACGTGAGTTTTGAAGGTTACCTGATCAGGGACAGAATTTCGCACGCGGCTCGATTGTCATGGCCCCACACTCATTGGATGAGGGTCATGTCCCTATGTATAAGACATACACCTCTTATGCACCATTTGTGTTTGCTCTGGTATTCTCTTGAATCTGGGGTTTCAAGGATGTCTTCTGCGGGTGTGGAATTATGGGCGGCGCTGAGGTGACCGCAATCCCCTGTATAGATTCCTTGGCAACAGATCTTCGGACATACATTAGCAGATGAGGCTGAAGTATCAGCGACAATCTGTACATGAAGTAAACAAAGACTATATTCAGAAAGGGTTGATGCGCCCATACGTTGGTGTCCACTGATTGCTTTCATTTTGCGTTCATTCTGGGCTGTTCATGTGATTTCCATCTGTTGGGTTTTTGAACTCATTAACAAGCCTGGCAGCCTGTAGCAACGCTCGCTTTGTATGATAAGCTAGAATGGTAAACGCTGATTTCTGCTTTGCTCCCAACCTGATTTTCAACCTTCCCACGCAACAATGCGCGGGGCCCGACGAGCTAATGGTGTTGCAGTGGTTTGAGAGTACTTGGCTTCAATGTTGGCGTAGCTATCAGAGCGTTTTCGTGTTGTCATATAGATTGTTGCTAATGTCATGGTAATCCTTGCTGCACTATTGATGATTTTGCTGCTGCTTTGGTTGCGAGTACTGTCATTGTTATCTCGTGTGTTGCCACGAATACAACTCGTCGATTCCGATGATGTGCGATCAACCCCTTGCCCTTTACCCTCTAATTGAATTCTGGCTTTCCCCTTGCCCTCCCTATCCCTGCTTGTGCCCCAATTTATGCCTCGAATTCGAGCCCCATCACGCCCTTACCCCCCCCTACCTGGCGCCTGTTCCCTTCTCTCAACCCCTTCTTGCACACTTTTGTGTCACCACTGCTGTTGCGAACGCTCCCCTCCCTGACCCCCTGGGCCGGGCGGCAGAACGTGGAGCGCG
The DNA here is from genome assembly GCA_018697155.1 of Pyramimonas parkeae. Taxonomy (NCBI): domain Eukaryota; kingdom Viridiplantae; phylum Chlorophyta; class Pyramimonadophyceae; order Pyramimonadales; family Pyramimonadaceae; genus Pyramimonas; species Pyramimonas parkeae. The sequence goes on along the minus strand of NHOP01000958.1, from coordinate 2,087 downwards.
CCAAGGAGGAGACCCGCCTGCGTGAGGCGGAGCAGCTGCGCGTGGACCGCGACATTGCCAAGTGCGCAAAGGAGATCCAGGAGCTGGAGGCGGAGATGCTCAACAATGTCTCGGACCAGACCACGGTGGAGAAGTCGGCGCAAAAGACACTGCAGGAGGTGAACAAGGCCCGCGCCCAGGTGCAGCAGTACTACACACAGGTGGTGCAGCTGCAGAACGAACTGGCCAAGATCAAGGTGCGTGCGCTAGCATTAATGTCTCGGGATTGATGTGTGGGGAATGCGAGCGGTGGTGGAGGGGGGACAGCAACTCTGGTGTCGTGCGGCTACTCTCCCGATGGCAATGCTTTGTGCGTTGCAGGTTAAGTGTTCTATGGGTACCCCATACGTCTCCTCCTGCTCCTGCGTCCCTGCTCCAAGGTTTCGCACCTTGTTGGGTGGTGTGCTGTCCTCCATGATTGGTGCAATGATTTCAGACATGTTCTTGCTTTTGTCACTTGGGCGACCTGTGCGGTTTGGGGTGTGTTTTTTTATCTTGTAGGACTTGACACATGGTCTCGTTGATATGTTGTAGTGATGTGTACATCTTGCTGTACGTATTGGTATTGGGTACGTGCTGCAGAGGTGTGTCTTTCCGTGTTGACCTGCCGAATCAAGACGCACGACGCGAGTACCCTTGCTCGCCAACTTTGCTTTCGGTTCTCTGTTTATTGCATTCCTCAAATATACATCCGTTAGAGTTTTATGTGCAGGTTTCAGACCTGCTTTGCGGTTAAACCATCCCGACCCTGTTCCTTGGGACATCCCTTTCACCCTCACCGACCAACCTCATCCTCCGTACTCCGAGCACACAGTCTGACGCTTTCGGCGTCTCTTATCCCTGGCTCCTTGGCGAGAGTAGTGAGTTTGGTGTCCCCCTCACTGGCGCGGTCAGGTAGACATTCTGAACACGCAAGCCCACAACGGCAAGCTGAAAGAGACGATGGTGACCCTAGACGAGGAGCTGCGCGACAAGGGCAAGACGATAGAGAAGTACGAGCTGGAGATACGCCGGCGCAACGACGAGATCGAGAGCAAGACCAAGGACGTGGACCGGCTCAACCGCCAGTATGACAAGCTCACGGGTACGAGCAAGCAAGCGCGTTGTACGCCTTCTTTGACTGAAACCTTTGATCCATAGACCAAGAAGGCTGGATGGGGCATCGCGCCACCTGCAGTGAATGCCATCCTCCGTCCTCGATACCCACGCAAAGAGAATAAGAGCGACAGTGCGACGGATCAGACGCGTGCATGCACGATAGAAGGGCGGGACCCAGGAGCTCGTGCTCTCTTGATTGGATTGCCGTAACTTTGTGTCTCCTTGCAGCGAACATGGAGGACACCAACACGGGGCCTTTGGAGGCTACCATCGCCAACCTGACGCGCGAGATTGCCAACAAAGGGGTGGAGGGCAAGGAGCTGCAGCGCCGCTGGGTGGGCTTCCAGGTGGAGTTGGTGGCGCTGGTGAACGAGAACAACAGCCTGGGTGAGACGGTGCAGCGTCTCAAGTCGGAGCACACCGTGATGCTGCAGAAACGCGCGCGCCTGGACCTCCAGTGAGCTCCTCTGCCCTCAATACCCTCGCCCACCCCTTCGCCGACTCAGATCCTAGCCCATTATACTCCCCTGAACCAAACTGTAACCCCAACCAAGCGCGTGGTGTTCGCGCGATCGCCCGACAGCACTTTCCCGATGTCGTGCATTGCAAGTAAAGGGGCCAGGGAAGGGTTTCGTGTGGGAGCTGGTTTCACGACGATGAGCACGGTCGATTTGCAAGAGAAGCGTATCTGTATGTTGACCGAAAGTGAGTCTTCTTGCACCGATGTGGTGTTGAGTGCTCGCAACTGAACGAGCAGGTGTGTCACGTGACGCTTGCAGATATGAGAACGTGACCAAGGAGGTGAAGGAGGTGGACAACAGTGTGGCGCACATGCACACTGATATGCAGCGCTTGAACGCGCTCATCGCCAAGAATTCGGAGCTGCAGCAACTTTTGTCGAATGAAAACTTTGTGCTTGAGATGAAGGTGTCGAACGAGCTCAAGGTGCG
>NHOP01000957.1:0-12263 GCA_018697155.1 Pyramimonas parkeae | reverse complement strand
AAGGAACTCCAACACCTTGGTCTCGTGCCTCCGAACGTACGGCATGTCCTCCTTCTCACCGCCAACCACCCCCCCCACCCCGGCCAGTGACAACAGCGTCAACTCTCAGGGCGACGCTGCGTGGGGGAGCAACCGAAGTGCACACTTCCAAAAGAAGGAACTCTTGGATTACAAGGAATGAAATACGAATCAAATGATTTTCATCTGACAAATGACAAACACACTTGTGTGGTTAGTTCGCCATCAGCTCAACCACTACCCCTCTACACCACTGAGAAGCTTCGGAATCAGCACCCAGCGCTGAGCGATATTGAGCAAGCGGCGAATTCTGCGATTGAGGGCAAACTGCCGTCATGCGATCCTATAGAAACGGAAAGCAGGAAAGCACAAGTCTCAGATTCCCTCTTCAACTGTCTATTCACATTGCTCCATGCATCGATGCGCGAAGCGCACTATTTTCATGGTCAATTCCGTGGAACATCATGCAAACGAAACAAACGATGTATAGGGAAGAGGATCTGAATTGGCTGTACACAAACGGCTCGAGTGCGACTGGCTTGGTTTGCCAAGTCAAGAGCCAGTGCCCTTATGCGCTCGCTCACCAGTACTGTAATGTCCCCAGTGGATGGCAGGTTGTAACCAAAGTCGTACTGCAGGCGCTTGAAGAAAAAGCCTGTGTCGTCTTCCGCCATGCAGTAGATGTCCCCATCCGTGAGCGGGGAGAGTGCAGTGAAGACCAGTGCCTCCAGGCGTAGCCACGCGCGTGATGCATAGTCTCCAGGCAAATGCACCAGGTTCGCAACGTACTGATCAGGGGCCTGGCGACGGATCCGCAAGAGACGGAGCTCAGAGCACGCACGGTGCAGGGCATACAGCTGAGACACGCCCGCATTCGGGCGGCTGAGCACCAAGATACAGGGCAGCGAGTGCAAGACATGCATGGTGCAACATTGCAAAGAGACCGGGAGCCAGAAGATGAGCACGCAGGTTCGGGGTGTGTCAGCCTGCAGATAAAATTCAGATGGACGGACATCGCCTTCAAATCCAAGGCTTGCCTTCTGGAATACTTTCAAACAAAAAACTCCTTGAACAAAAAATAGAAAACACACACCAGTACCCAGACTCTATGAAACTGCCGCCATTTCTATTTCACATTGGTGCGAAAAATATCATCACACAGTTCTCACAGTGATGACCAGATACATATTCTTGGATTCAACACAGCTTGCGGGCACATGGGTGCGTGACTCGTTAATCCACTACTTTGGAGATGTGTTGTGCAGAAGCAGAACATCGCACTCCCCGCCCTCTGGGCAGGGCTGGTGCGCTGCTGCATCCTGCTAGTTACGCACAGTTATAAAGCAAGGAGTGCGAACTTGCGCTCAGTACAGCTTGCCGGTTCACAAAATGAAACACATGCAAGGACACACCAGCGCGCGACAGAATATAAAACATTCCGCTCGATTGTTTCATATGGACGTTTTCAGATCAGCAGTCTAAATCAACGCGGATAACGACGTACATGCCCGCGGATCCTGCGACACGTGTTGTGAGCAGAAATGCGTATTTCAGGATTTTCGTGGTGTATCAAAAGAATGTAGCATGCGAAACTCTTGACATGGATCTCCACTCATCGTTTAAGCATCACGTCCCTATCCATGGACGATGCGTGTATATTCTGCATGCACGACTCAACAACGCATCCAGAAGCAGGCGCGCTCGCCACCTCCCTCCCGTGTGTGCATAGCACCTCTGACACGGGGACGAGCATGGCATTGCACATGGCCATGTAGCCGATGAGTGCCTTCAGGCCCGCGTCGCGCGCGGCGGGCTCCTCCTGGTTAATGCAGCTGTAGTCGATCCAGAGCAGAGTGCCGCTCCGCTTCCACCGTCTCTCCCTAGCCACTTGCTTGACGCCCTCCACAATCTGCAACCGTTTCGAATCGAAGCAGGGACAGGAAGGAGCAAATTGTAAACGACTCAGTGGTAAAAGACCATGCATCAGGGATAGTGACAGGAACAGCATGCGGGTGATCACCAAAGAATGGGCAAGCGCCACAACAGGTGGAGCCGTTGGGATGCAGTCCACCCCACGACATCTTGCTAAAGGGCACAAGAAAACGGCGTCAGAATCGCATCAAGACAGCGTCAGAATCACATCAGACCAACACAAGGGCAATCACCAGGCACCCTGTGGGAACGACACCGGTCAACCAAATACACACGCTTGCTGTTCATCTGCTTGTGCACTGGGTCAAGTGGCTAATCTCAAACGGGAAACTCACATCCCTTGGCTTCTCTTTCGCTGTGTTGCGAGACATGTCTCATGTGTGCATGTTGACAGCTATGTTAACAATTCAAAACGCAGAATATCATGATATGGATATTCAACATCGAAATTCATTATATTAAATGCCCTTCTTTCAGGATGGAACTTGTGAATGCGGGATGTATTGTCATATTAACACCCGCTGTCTTATCTGGGACTCACAAAGTATAGAGCGCACTACCACCCGAATATAATTCCAACGAGCGCTGCCGAACATGCATGCTTCGCAGCCTTTCCCGCTGCAATCAATCTTAAATCATGGGGAGAATTTATGCCGCACCTTGCATTTCCGTACACTAGACCAATGCACAAGCATGAAGGTGTAAAGAAACCTCAAGTGACAATAAATTGAATTAAATAAACTGACAACATTGCATTATCGCCCACTAAACTTTTCCGCTAAGCATGTTAACAGACACATGGCGTAGATTTTAAGGAGACATGTGGCGTCCACCAGATCGGAATAGCCCAATGTTATTTACAATGCATATGAAATATATGCATGAATATGTTTGGCGTCTGTTTTGCATGCAGTCGGACGCCAGGCGCGTTTTGAAAGCAATAGGAGCAGACGTGTGTACATGATGGAGGGACACCAACCTTACCCAGGTGGCAGGAAGCCCTGTCAACAGTTGCGATCCTCATTCTATCGCAGCACAAGTTTCTCTTCAAGTACAAATCTAGTGTGAACACGTTTCACAGGATGCAACGAGGACACATCTTGTCATCTTCATGAGAAACGCATCCAGATCACTGTACATCCGCATGAACAGAACACACTGTGCGTGCACATGCACTCGGTTGCCAGCGTGCAAGGTTTGCTCTTGCACGTATGAGGATTCCTTCACACTGGTTTCCAAGCGTGCATGTATTCATGTGGTGGACAGCGCCTCTGAAGACTGTTGCGCGCCTCCTACCAGCCTGTGCTTGGAGTTGTTCGGGTTGTCTGGATGCGGCGGCTGCTCGGATGCGCGCGCCCAGCGGTGCGACACAAACACCACCTTCATGTCCGCGGGCAGGTCCAGAAACGGCACCCCCACCTCGCCGGAGAAGCTGGGGATCTCCCCAAAGAGCTCAAAGTCCTCCAGGCGCACCACCACCATGGGAGCCAGGTGCTGGTTCACACCCTTCCACGCCTCCCTGAAGCTGCTGCTTGTCTCCATCTCCATAACCAGGTCGCGCTTTGTATTCTGCCGGGTCAGTGTGGAGCGGGCCTGAAAACAGCAGGTGGGGGGGGGAGCCACGAGTGATCGTGGGCGGGAGAAGAAGACGGAGGTGCGCGCAGGGACGGGTCAATATGCGCAAGAGCCTGTGGCGGTGGAGGGCAGGCACATGAGGTCACCATCACGATGCGCCCTTGAAGGATCCGAGTTCCTCATACATCAGCACCGCAAAGCGGCCAATCTCTGCCCGTTTTAGGAAGCGAGATTCCACGCCTTCATTCCACCGGGCGTGCATGATCGATATGGTGCCCCTTCTCTGCCCTCAGCTCGTACATCCAAAGGACCCCCACGAGAAGTACTCAATGTGTTGCCAAGAGCATCATATGTGTTGTCAAGAGGATGTAGTATAACAATGACTGTAGCCTTGCGGACCACACTCCCATTCATGAAACATGCACTCCGTGATGGGTGTGCAGGCTTGAAGGCCCACCATGGAGGGCTCGTGTCTAAGCTTGGCTTGCTCAAATGCAAGGCGCTCCTCCTCCTTCACCCGTGCGCGCTCCTTCAGAGCCGCCTCCCTCGCCGCCGCCTTGGCAGCCATGGCCGCCGCCTTCGCCACCCTCACCGCCTCCCGCGCTGCCTCCCTCGCATCCTTGGCCGCGCGCATCTTTGCATGCTGCTTCTCCAGCGCCTGCCCGGGGACGGGGAGGGAGCATGGCCGCAGCGGCACACGTCCAGGAATGGGGAAATTAAAGTGAGCGAAACAATCCATTTGCTAGAAACACGGAACTGCTAGTCATTTGCTCTGCGTTTGGTACGGCCAAACCTGCAATTTAAAGATCACTCATAGGCTTTATGAATGAGCTTAAATGATGAACTCATCAGGGTTGGGTCAAAGTCATCAAAGGGCATGCTGGCCGCGGGTTCCAATTTGATCAACGCGTGGATGAATGAACCGTCTGCACATCTTGCTCACCTATATTGTTGTTTTCAAAGGAGATATTGTCCCCATGAAACTTAAAATTAACGACAGCCGCCACCAGAGAAACCTTCCACTTGGGTTCCCGGGAGATGCGCACCTCCCAGTTCATGGGTGCCAGGCTGTATGCAAGGACTTTGTTTGGGTTGAGCTTCTCGAGCATGGCGTTGTACACGGGCTCCTGGTGCGGTCCAAGAGCGCCAGGGCTCCCCAGGCCAAAGTTGCGCGGCAGAGTTCTCGACAGCACGGGCAGAGCGCACATCGGGGATGTGGTGGGGGGGTTCGATGCTGTCTCGTTGTGCACGTCAATTAACGCAGGCAGACCCTCCTTGCGCTTCGTTTTGGGCCTGAGGTAGGGGTGCAGAACGGGGAGTGAGTTGCTGCCAAAGGCACGGTATGTTTGACAGTCCTTGTGTATCTTCCATTGTATATGCTGCACCTTCTGTCCATTCATCTCTCTATTCAAAGGCCTTCTGGTTATGCCAATGCACTCCCTTGACTCATTCATCTCTTTCACAGACGCTGCCCAAATTAGCCAACTCTCTGCTACAGCTACACCCAGGATAGCTTGGAGCCGGCCCAGATACGGCTAAGCTGTAAACGATACACCTTTCTCACGAGCTATAACGCGATTATAGGCGAAATCAATTGCTACAAATTCTTAAATTCGGACAGGCAGAACTTTGGACGCAACCTCAAGATCCTGCTGTCCTCATCTCTGGAAATGCTCAAGAGATTTGTCATTACACTCAACCCCCTTTCTTTGAAACTGACTTTCATGCAATCTAAATATCACGACTGAGGAATCTAGGCCTGCACATTGCCTGTTGGTCACACAAGCACGTTGTTAGCAGAGCAACGGTGAATTGTTTGATTCTCAAGTGGTGCTTGTTCCGACGAAAAGTCTGAATGGACCTCTAACCGAGAAAGAGCTTCACGGATCAAAGAAAGTTACGCTTGAAGCGTAGTCACGTTTTTGAGAAGCACACCTACCTCTAACTGCAGCATCTACGGTGTTCTGCAACCTATGTGTAGAGACACCGCAAATGCAGCAAGTTTGAAATGGCAAGGAATCCTGGCGAGAAGTCAACAAGACACACCATCATCTGGAAATTGCAAGCAGCCAAGGTTTTTAATTGATGAATTCATGCGGACGAGATGAGCTTATAAACAGCCCAAACTTTTTCGGTGAAGGTGTTCACATTATCTTATTCTCGAATGGCATGCCGTGTTCTTACCCATGCATGTTGCTTCGAAAAGTATTTGCATAACATGCTACGGGATCAACTTTCATTCACCATACTTCAAGAAATATCTGGCATCAGACTGCATTCCCAAATCTTTGGACCAGTGTCTCGACTGACTCGGTCTGGGATGTTTCAAAAGGCATGACAACCAACGGGTCCTGGAATGAGTGGGTTCTTTAAACCCTCGATAGGACACGACCTATTCGAGGGACTTCAGAACGCGGTCCATCTGTTCAACTGCTAACTATTTTCAACAAAAGCTTTCGTTTCATCAAGTGACACCGACGATCGTGTTTATGATTAAAGTGCTATCTCGTGCTCTCAAACCCAACAATCAAGAACACAACGCAAAATTTAAATGTGCCCTCCTCACGGAATCAAAATACATTTCCGGTACTCTCACAGCCAGAGCATAGGCCATATCGTTGTTTAATCATCTTCATGCAAACACCATCTCACGGACAACATGATTTGAGAATTGATTTACAAGCCGATCCGACGAATTTTCGCATGAGCCTTCATTATTCATTGCTTTACAACTACCAATTTCATCTCATCCAACGGCCGCGAAATTCACCATGCGAATACATACTACACTTACTTTTTCTTTGGACTCTTCGAACGCTTCCGCCCACCCATGTATATCCAATATCAAACGAATCCGGTCATGCGCTTGAAATAGCAGGGGGCGAGTGGATGCTATGCTTCTCAATAGCAGCACCTACAAGAACAGAATAACCACAGAAAAAATATCAATGATTGCAACAAAGAGAAGGAGAAAGATCTGAATGGCCCCAACAACAACAACAACAACAACAACAACATACTTCAATATGTCCTATTATTTTTTTGGAAAACATGATATCTGAACAGGAACAAGCATCAAAAATATGTATTTTCACGACAACAACACGAGCTACGCACCGCAACTTCGTCTCGCGAGGCGTAGACTCTCTATGGCTGGAATCTTCGTGCCGCACCATGATGAAGGCCTGCCAGTTGTGCGCATGCAATTAACAATTCAATGATGTTATTAATGCAGACCTTGCTAACACATCATCGGGTGTTGATTCCCAGTCGTACGCTCTATGAACACTCTCGAGTCTTGCATCAGCACGAGGCCTATCGGGGTCAATTTTCCTTGCACGCGCCGCTTTCGTGTAGGGAACATATAGATTTTCGACGGTTTTGAGCAGCGACTTCCGGTTGCAGATCAATGACTGGCAGAACACAAGATTTTCATGACGTTCTTCCTACCCTACCTGACCTTCCACCTTGGTGTTCACATGTTCTTGCTTTGGCAGGGTCAAACGCCCCTCTCGTGTGCATGGCATTGGTGATTTGAGATAAATGTTGCAGGAGTATTATTCTGCACAAAGGCGATCCGGCGGATCTTCCATGGGAGTAGATGCGCCAAAATCGTATCGTGATCCACCTCCCCTCAGTAAGCCCTGCAAGTCGCAGTGCCTGGCTGGAGTGGGCAACCCAACAGTCCAGGTTCGGGAACGCCATTGAGCAGCATGTTGGTTGGTCATATCGAACATTTTCACCAACAACGACGTATATCCGAATGAAAAATTTGGGACGCGACAAAAAATTGTGTAGCAATTGGACACCTGGCACGCAAGGTGGGATCGTACGTCAGATGGCATTCCGTCCTTGAACCGTTAAAATTAAAATCAATTGGCTGGCACCCAGTAGACTTGCGGTAGTGTTGCACACTAATTTACGTTTACGCATTCTTATGTTGCCAACGCCTTGGGGCACTCTCCTTGAACCTCAGGCTCCTCAAGTATTAAGGTAACCGAAATAGATCGTCGAAAGCGGATGCCCAGAACCTTCAATCTTACCAACTAATTCACCTGTCCGCATGCCAAGGCCCTGCGAGCACTCGTCCGCCATTGCAGGCTGTTCATGCAGGAAAGACACAATTAAATCATCCGAACATGTCCCCAACGAATACAATGACATGAGTTACGTAGGAACATCACATATTGACGTTGGATTTATACACGAGGCACTGTATCAATGAGTCATGATCTGCATCGACACAGGTGCGCACTATGCCAAATAAGTACATAGTTCGGGATGCAAAATCTTGAAAGCTGTTCCCTCTTAGTCTGATTGACAGACCACCAGATCAACAGTTGGGATCAGGTACCGGGTCAAGACTCGCGCGATGCATGCAATTTCTAGAGAAATTTTCCCTTCCGGATTGCAGCTATCATGTGAAGAATTCTCCAGTCAAATCATTCATCGCCTGGATGGTCTCCGAAGGAGCCTCGGCGACATTGAGGCGAGGGGTCCCGCATTGCGACAACCGCCTCAACTCCGTTCGGGCGATTCATACCCGGGGCGAGAACGCCGAACCCACGCGAAGCTCGAAACTGTTGTTCAATGGCAGCCAATGCAGCCAGATCAATCATCATTGATGTCGTCTCGGTGCGCACATTCTGATAATTTGGACTCGAATGTGGTGAATTGCCCAAAGCGATGCCAAGATATATTTGGCTGCAATGGCAGACACACCAAAGTGCGATGGTCTTTGGCGAAACTGCAAAGGCACCCGATGTTTTGTGATCCATTTTTTCATACATAGATGTGTACTTGATGATGTGTCGCGGTTATTATTCAAGCCAAGCTGATCGACAAACATCGGTATGCCAGTGGAGGACTGAGGTTGCACCTGCCATCTTGAGTACGTTCGCTGTTCTGAAGGGTAGAACGTCACTCGGTCACCTTGATGCTGGAATAAAATGCAAACTGCTACAATTATACATGCTCTTTATTGTATCATCTTCCCGTGAGCTTGAGTGTTAATTGTTCATAATCTGATGAGCTGGCTGTTGTATAGCGCTCTCCTCTGTTCAAGTGCGTAAAGACACAGTTGTGCTAAAGGGCTTGCAGGGGATTTTTACACGGAAAAGTGTATTGGCTTCGCGGTAGATTCTCTAAGTAATCTGATCGTACCAGAGAAATAGATGAGCGAGTTATGAATATGGATACATTTCGCCATGTTTTGTGTATTCAGCTACTTTTGTGTTCTTTTCTCACACACTTTTAGCACTTGGACTTCACCAGACAGCGTCAGTTTACCAAGCACTGTTTCGTGGGTTGTTACTGTGCATGCGTCCTGACACCATGAATTTGTGAAAGCTTGGCAAACTAAGACGTAAACCCGTGCCAAGAAAATGGTGTTCGTTGTGCTGAAATGTTCACAGCCAGGCAAGAAGAAACTTCAGTTTATTGTGGGCACAGTTATCAAAACGGTCCGTTATTGGTTATCAAAGGGTCCTGCGGTGCTCATCACGATTGAGTTGAATGAAAAGTGACTATCGCAGAGGCATGACTTTGTTGGCATGTGGTGTTTGGGAATGGGTCGGTCGGTGGGTTTGCAGGACACTGTATGACCCTGGTAAGCAAACTTCCTATCATCACAGATGGGACGGCTGAAAAGCTTCTCGGTACATGAATTAGGTATTGTAAGGCACAAGATCATCTACATGCAAATTGTGTAAGTGATTTCAGTGTTTGTACATTCAGCATTGAGATATGTAGTCTTGGAACAGATCGCAATCTAGCATGCAAGAATTGCTCAGGGTTCTTCTGAGGCAAGGCTCTGATTTACCACCGTTAAAACTACATCAGAACGTACTGTGTTTGGCAACATTTATGGATAAGAGTGTGATTTTCTGGACAACATATCCAGCCGCTGAATTATGGATTGTGGCTTGTGTGTAGGTGTTTTGTTGGGAAACGCAATCTCGAAAAAGCGATTTCTCAAGGGCCCAAAAATGTGGAGTACAGGTGTGCACGCCTCACATGAGTGCAGGATTGTTGCGGATTGGAGTTCCCCATTTCTGAAACACAACGATCTTGGCAGAATCAGTGCACGCCTTTTCCATGGATTTTCCCGGGTCTGGAATATTACCCAGATGTCAAGTTCGCTTGATCCAAGACTAGACCTGTACCCTTGATGAGACATTCAATATTGATAAAGATGCAGGCACAGATTTTTGCAACTCAAAAATCTCTGGTTCTTTTCTATGGATTTTCCCGGGTCTGGAATATTGCATGTCTGCATAGTCACAGGACATCCACTTGTTTCTACCATATTGTACCTCGGCGTCGCTTTTGTGTTTCCTTTTGTGCTGTAAAATTTTTCTTTCTGACGGCGCTTTTGGTCATGGCATGAAATATGACAAAAATCGCGGTCGAAATGTTCTCTTGACTGCTTGCTTGCCTCCCGTATAGATGTTATGGTTTTCACTTCATTTTTGCGAGATTGCTAGCCTGCTAGCTACACTTGAGATCTTGCGTGTGTATAAATGGATTTGATTGTTTCGTGATCATCATTAATCATAATCATTGCAATCCTTGTTGATTTTTCTTTCGTGTGCGATATGCCCTTGTAGAGTGAGGTGGAGGCCGTTCTTCCTCACCCCCGCAAAGACTTGGGACAACTTTGGCCCCGAGGCCCTGACCAAGGGGGTCAACAAGGTACCTCTAGAAGTCAAGTATGCTCCGTTCTCAGCCATTGTGCCCAAGGACAGCTGTCGCTCCCAACTTGCCATGCAGGATCGCCCCGCGCATGTGTTGATCTGCTGGACCAACACAACTTGTTTGAAACCCTAATCTTGTGCACTCCCCTGAATATCACAGCGCATGGCCAAACTTTTGAATTATTTTCACGTTTGTTGTTGTTTTAAGGTGGTGTCTGAATTCTTGTGTGTCTGCCTACTGTGTAGGAAGTCATATCTGGTGCGTTTGCTTGCAAGGGCCTAGTATGTAGTGCGCTTCATTATTCATTCTTGTACATCTTCGCAAACGTATTTGGTTATGCCTTGTGTTATCTAAGTTATGAGCTCTAGCAATTTTTCTGAGTCTATATGACTTCCACCTGGTGGGTAGGCGCCACCAACATAGAGAGCTTATGAATTGAGTGCGTATGAAGCAAACAACATCAAATCTACTTCATTCTGATGTGCAAGGTCAAGATCAGCATGTTTCCGACAGGAACGGCGAAAGATAGGATTCTTTGCATTCCGCCCTCTGTGTACCTACCCACCTTGTAATGGATTTTCAGCGTTGCTTCAGCGATAGAGTTTCTCACATGACGCAGCCAACTTGACACCCGCACCCTGTGGTTATCAACCATACACCTTTTGATAGACCACGGGTGTGTGCTGGCATGGATGCAGCAAGACTTCTACGACTGGAAGTTTGGCAAGGGCAAGTCGGCCGAGTTCATGCCGCGGCTCAACAAAGTGTGCGCGAATTTGAAATGTGGGCTGTTGTATACATAAACCGAAGTTTATGAACTTGAATGTTCGCTTTGCTGCAGAAGCATGTGATCAACGCCACTCAGGCAGCACGCTACTTTGTTCGTACACTCTGGGAGCAAGTCTTCCAGGCCCTGTGCTTATATCTGCGCATATGCACCTTCCCTTAGAGGGATGCTGTGAGGTTATGGAATACTGATGAGACTTGTTCATGTGGCTTCGTGTCCATCGGGGAGGATAGGTTGATATGAAACCTCCCAGTGTCTGCATATGTGAGTTGTCCCTTTCCTTGCAATTGTTTCCATGGTTTCAGCATCCACAGCATTTATGGCTGTTACCAGGAAAACACCTGGACGCTTCGTCCCACGAGCACATACGGCAGACGGCCCTGCACTTCTGGATGTTGCGTACCATGCACGTGACCTTGGCAAGTGAGATTCAACTTGCGTGCAACTCAACATCGCGCTTGCGTCCGTCACGTGCAGTCCAAACACCTCCAGCGTGGCAATATTGCTTCGTAATGCCACGTGTTTTATTCTGCGAAGGTTTTCATGTGCCCATGTTTGTCGTCGTGTCCCGGCCCTGGCGCTTTTCAACGAAATTTGTCGTCAGCGATTTCATCCAAGTTCTTGGACGGCAGCTGATGGCTATTGCATTTTAGTGTGCGTGGAATATCTGTACTCAAACAGCGATGGAACCTGGCCATAACAGCCACGTATCCAGCAGCACCGCGCATCAGAGGGTTTTCTTGGTCTTAATGGTTCTCCCACCTACACCCGATGGCTCAAGTCAAAGGTAAGGGCGTGGCATGACTGGTCCCTAAACCCAGTGAGGCATTTCAGTGAGTTCACTGGTCGTCATGGCTGGTAGGATGAACCTAGGATGGAGCGGCAGTCGCCATGGTCCAACCATGTGCCTGCGAATCGAACTGTTCCCAACAACAACAAAACATCGCTCGTGGTGGAAGTGCGCGTGATCTTGGCAATCGACAGAACTTTGAGTGATAATTCTTTTGTTGTTTGGTCGAATGCCTGTACGTTTGCGACGGCTGTCTTTCTTCGAACGTTGCGCAACATCGACCTGGGAGGGGCCAGATGAAAGCTGGAGGTGTTGTGGTTTGTTTGGGTTGCGTGCGCAGGCGTTCCTTGACTCTGGGTGCGGGGGTGAGATGACCATGGCTGGTCGAACAGGTGCGCGTTGCTAGCTTCCAACTGAACCGTGGCTGGGGCTGCGTGAATACACCTACAAGTGCCTATGTTGGGT
>NHOP01000956.1:0-12268 GCA_018697155.1 Pyramimonas parkeae | reverse complement strand
GTGCTGAGATATTCGTCAGTTGGTTTTTTTCCATGAGGAGTATCTCTTGATTTAAGCACATTCATTTTGACGCGTGGACTCAAGAGCAACGGCAAAGCCAATTTTCTCAGTTTGCTCGCCTGTGTGATACATTTTTTTTCGAATGTACATTGTTTTTTTCAGCTTTTGTCAGCATAAATGATATTCAGCTGTTGTGCTTCCGACACTGGTTCTTACAGAGTGCAGATCCTCGCGGCGATGAACAAGTGCGCACAAGGGCTTTGCTCGGTATTTTTAGTGGGTGGCGACTTCTATCTGGAATATGATTGTGCATCTCTGGTGCCTCCTGCATATGCGCAGGTGGACGCTTCCCAGTTGCGTGTGGTGCGCCGTCCATCGGGCCCACTGCTGCAGGGCAACGGCAGCCCCCCGCAGAAGATGAAGGAAGTGCTCTCGCCCTGCGAGATGATATACTCCTGGAAATGGGCCGTGATTCCGGATGTGAGAACTCCATTCATGCTTGAATTCACACATGCCGTCATTGCCATCTAAACTTAGGTCCTGGGATATTGGTTGTGATAGATGAGCTCTCTGTACGTCAAATTGTGTCGAATGCCAGCACTTTCGGTAATGCAATTGTGGATTTACATAGTGGGTAGTATTGTAACATCAGCATACACGGCTTGATATTTTGGCATGGGTATGCAAACAGTTCTGATCATTATCATTATCATGCCCCCCTGGTATCCAATATCTTTGTTTGTGTGGTAGTGTCTATCCAGCAGCATCAGAGTTGAGATTTCCGTCTGAATATACGCCAAAATTTGGCATTTGGCTCTTTAGTTGTGAATTATCGACCTCGATTTGCTCATCAAAGATAATCTGAAGCTTAGCGTACTATGCCCGATAAAGTCGTGTCCCAGTGGATGCATACATTTTCTGTGGTCAGAGCGGTGACTGTGTGCGGTTCTGCATATCATCAGGCATTCCAAGCCCCAGCAGATGTGTCCGCTCACACGCTTACACACATGAGCGGGTTGACGTCAAGATAGCATGTTTTGGTGTCTTGGAGCACTGTGCCATATCCCTGGCTCAAATTAGCAAATCTGTGAAGTCCTATGCTTGTGTATCCCATGTGCTTGCCATGCACTGCACATGCATGTATCTGCCTTTAGAGAACACGCAAAAAGGCAGTGCTTGCGTGCGGAAAGCATTGCGCACCAATCAATACAACTTCGGCACCGCTAGAGGTTTTAACCTTGATCAGCCTCATGCTTGGGTGTGCATAGCGCCATTGGTGGAGAAGTAGACATAACCCAATGGAATTTGAGTGCAATTTCACCTATGGTGGGTAGGTTGTTGCTTAGGCAGATCATTTGCATTCCCCTTTTTGCCTGGCAGATTTACTGCAACCCTCAAGTGCGGCCATCCTATTGCCAATCTCGGAATGACCATAAGGTGAATTCAATGGTGGTTTTTAAGGTATTCGGGTGTCAGCTTAGTCATCAACCACCCATCATCAAGCCCAGCATTCTCATTTGCCCTGGATCGAGCGCCAACATGCGTAGGTGCTGCCTCGGCCAATCATGTATCGACGTCCACGCAGGCTGGTGGTCCTTCTTCGATTAGCGAATGATAGTATAAAACGACTAAGCCATCACCATGATGTCTGGTCCAAAAGCTTTGTTCGTGTCAAGTGATCGATTTTCCCCGCCCCCCTACTCCCCTGGCTCACGGTGAATGCGGCGTAGGGCCAAGTGGATGACGTGGAGGACGGGGTCACTGGCGGCGGCTCGCAGCGCAACCTGTACGTCACCGCGCTCACCCTCACATTCTCCTACGAAGACGTCATCCTCGCGCTGCAGTGCCTCAAGTACCTGCGGGTCCAGCACCGCCCAGCCCGCCCGCAGCCCCTCCACTGCCCACACGCCATCCCAAGCACTCATGCCACCCCGTGCCCCAGTATGCAGAGCCTCCGCGGTCAACTTCAGATGACGTCTGGAACCGAGGGGGCAGAGGTTTTGGACAACACCATTCTCCACATCCTGGACCCGCCAATGCAGTGCCGCGCTGACGGCGACGCGGATGCTGGTTTGTTGAGAGAGGGCTCTGGGCAGAACATGAACGAGGTCCCGTTCCCGAGCTCGGGGCCGGGCGTGGGGCCTCAGCACACATTTGCGTTGACTACGGAGGGCATCACGCTGCTGCTGATAGACGACTTCCAAGGTCGGTTCACTCCGCTGCTGCGGTGGGAGTTCAAGCGTGCCGCGATGCAGTCCACCCTCTCCGCCAGCGGGCGGACCGCCACCGGAGACGTGCTGCTGAGCATGAACTCGTTCGATCCCACGCGCGGGAGGTGGGAAACCGCGCTGGAGCCGGTGCGTGCTGGCGCCTGTTTGTGTGTTGTCCCGAAGAGTCCTCATCTCTCCTTCGATCCCTTTAACAATCCCAGGATCCCACAATCCCTCAATCCTTTCCCAAGAGATGATTGGATTCTTGTCGAGGCGTTGCTCCACTGCATGGTGTGTTGAGTTGTTGTTGTCAACATGCAACTGCTGAAGCGGATAGTCGACATGTCGGTGCTATGTACGCGTGACCTCGGACTTTTTTTGGGGTGTTTTGTGGTATTCCTCCTGTGTTGTTTTCCCGCCCTGTGTTTGAGGATCGAGCCTTCCTGCGCCCATTGATTCCCTGTTGTGGGATAAGCACGCTGGCGTAGGGCTGGCTGCAAAAGAAGGACACCAACCCGGGTCTGGTCGACGTGTGCACATGAGAAAGATCAGTGTCTTGTCCTTCCGTTGACAACCCCTATTGTACGCATGATCTTGTGCACAGGTGACGGTGGATATTCAAAGCAAAACAAACCATGGCACTCTGACCGGCGCGTTGCCGTCTCGCTCACTCTCTGTCGAAGCCGGGGACGCGGTCCTCCACGTGACCCAGCCCTGCCTGAGCGCCCTCTGCTCGGCCTACAGAACTTGGGGCACGGACAAGCGTCTGGGGCCTTTGGTCCAGGCGTGGCGCATGAAGCAGCATCCCAGCAGTGCAAGGCCCATGCAGGAAGGCACTCCCCAGGCAACGGCGTTCCACCCCTACATCGTGCAGAACATGTTAGCAGAGCCTTTGGTGAGTGCTGCGACTCTTTGGAAAGAATAGGTGCTGTTTGGCTACCCGTCATGATAACAGATGGTGAAGCATCCTTGCCCAGTGTTGTTCGTATGGTGTTCAATAACTCTATTGTGAATTATCGCTCGCAATACCCTCATAGTGAGTCAAAAACACACCACTATTGTCGACATAGTACCGTTATATTGATGCATAGGGCCTCAGTACTCATTACGATACTCGCCATTTGAACCAAAGCATCCTCAACCCACGTTTCCATTGTAGTGTCAGTCCTAGCATACTCACACTCAAGTCAGGTCATGGATTCTAGTTCTTCGCAATCATCAAGACGTACTCCGATCAGCTTTCTGATTTGATCACAACACCCTTTCGTGTGGTGATTTCTTCAGGCTATCATCATAAACTTGTTCGGATTGTCAGAATCCTCTTTCCGCACAGAAAGGACGCAACGATGTGTCTTTCATGAAGGTCGCATCACATCAAGTGCAAGCAGGCACGATAGGCGTTAGATCAATGTTTTCATCGTTCAAACCACAGGGTGTTTGTGTATATATTATCGTTATCGGACGGTGCCTGTGTGTCTGTGGCATCCTTAAGATATGCTATGATTTGTTGTGTGGTTTGTTTCAGGTGTGTGTGATTCATCGGCCGCAAAATGAGATGGGAAACATTTTGAATAATTTGGTGAAAAATGTGCCCCCCATGGAGGAGATTTCGATTGACTATGATGAGTTATGGTTGGGATGCTTGCAGGTCAGTGTACATTTGTTCGAAAACTCTATTCCTTTTTCCCGTTTTGCAGATATCGAGTTGTTATTGCTTATAACACATATTGTGCCTGCGTATGAAACATTAGAATCTGGGCTATCAAGACTCCACATGTGTGCTAGGCTCTTGAACCATTGCAACATTCTGCTTTTCCCAGGCCCAGAAGAAAACGGCGCTATACTTCTCCGATCAGCAGTTTCGCTGCAATTCTTTTGATGGAGTATTGCTTTATGTTACGATTGTAAATTTTCTTGCAATACTTACCCTCGAGATTTTCAACAGACGCTCTGACTTTGTTTGGTTGTTCCATATATTTTCAATTTTTTTCTCGATACCCTCATTGTGCTCATCATCATCAGGGTCATGGGGGTTGCACCTTGTGCTCAGGACCCGCGGTCATTGATGACTTCGCACGTCCTGGCAGCCTTGCACGTGGAGGGGTGGGAGCCGATTCGAGGCATTGATATGGACCAGACGGGCTTGGTGACTCACTTTGTGGGAACGCAAAGTGCCGGTGGTCAGACCAAGCAGCATTCACGGTGCGCGTGTGTCTCTGGAGGATGTAACATCGGCTAGTATTGACATAACACTGCTGAACAGCAACCTGCGGTGTTCGCATTGTTGTGTCATTGATGCCATCATTGACAGAACGACTCCAATTTTCATGTGGTTTCTGAAATGCAGAGCCCGATGTCGTGTGGTATGCAGGGCCCAAGTCATGCCCAAGCAAGGCGCACAGGCACGTGTGGCCTCGATCATGACTCAACTCGCCGTGTCACGAGGCCGAAAGGTTCTGCAGGTCAGGCCGACTTTGATGGTTGCAAACTACACCGCCACTGCGCTGCAGGTGATTGGCAGTGTGATGTATGGTGTGTTGTGCGGTCGCGCTCTTGCAACTTGTCCTTTGAATTCAGTAGATGTTTCGTTTATGTTCCCGAGAATGCTAAGGGTACACTGCAGATTGTAAAGATGTAAATTTTGACCTTTCCGCCCATATTCGGCACGGCCGGGAGCCAGTTCCTGTTCTACGGATGTGTTGCTTGCCTTTTCGTCTATGCGACTTTGGTGTTTGACTATAGTTGGGTTTTTCTTTTCTGGTTGCATGACTTGAGTATTATCTGGTATTGGACGCAGATGTGCATCACAAACAACATCAACGGCACAAGTCCTGACGTAGATCTGGGAGTGGTGGGAAGCGGGGAGATGGTCCCAGTTCCGTTGCTCACAGGTGAGACCAGCAAACAAATAGGGACCACCAGGAAACCTACACCCCAAACCACTTGTCCTTTACATGTATAAAGGTGTTATCCATCTGGCCCGCACATTTGCCCCCCTAAGACCCATGTAGCATGCAAGTTCAGCAAGACTGTGTGTTGGATGACTGAGAGTTGTCTGCTTGCGTTGACACTCCTCCCGTTTGCATGACGACAATCTTTGTAAGTTGCAGCCTGCTGAAGTCTCTATGTTGACTTAAATGGCTTGCTGGGAGGAACGCACACACTTGTATGATCGTATCATGGCGTTTCTCGGCCTCAAGCTGAAACAACTATTGCTGATTGAATGCCCGCCTGAAGTCGACTCGTGCCACTCTTGTTTTGCAGGTTTCCACGGCTGGCTGTACGTGAGAGGGGCAGTCAACGCCACGCGCTCCACCATGAGCCTCGAACACAACACAGATCCCTTGCATCCTGTGGTCTCAGAGGCCGCCCCCACTTCTGCTGGTCGATCGTCCCTGTCTACTGAAGACAACCCCAACCCCTGGTCTAAGGGCGTACATCTTGGGTCCTTACACCAGATCAGGCTCCCCAAGCTGTTGCCGCTAGGCAGGCAGCAGACGACGTCGTCCCGGTCAGAATCTGCCAATGGTCAGGCGATGGGCTCGGGGGAGGATGGCTTGTACACCGCATACCGATGGAGCATCTCCGCCACTGAGTCGCCCATGCTTCCAGATCTGAGACTCCGAGGTTCGCAAAAGCCACTGGTGGCAGTGGGTGCGCAAGACTTGCCCAAGACTATGCCTTGGCAACGAAGCGACCTGTCAATGGAAAATGAAACAACGTCCACGGGGAGACAAAAATCATGGCTGGGCGGGCCGGCCTCTGCAAGGGGTAGCAACTCTTCAGACAGGTGGTTCCGGGACATGGACCAGAACTTTAGCAATGCTGGCGCGTCCAAGATCTTGCACGTCGCCCCAACTGTCGTGATTGATAACAGACTGCTCGTGCCCATCGAATACGAGAGTGTGAGCATGCCCCCGCCCCCTGCCACGACAATTTCCAACGAAATGATGAATACGTCCACAGACACAAATACGTGCAAGCCAGTGGCGGAGACGGGCAAAGTGATGGCGGGTGTTAGCGTGCCTTTGGTCACTGCGGATACGCACTGGGATATTGTCATCCGAATACGACTGCCCAACACCGCGTGGTCAGAGTACTGTCAGGTTTGGAGCGCGTCCAAGCACATGTCAAGCCTGTCGATTGTACTAAATGACGATTCTGGGCGCGCTTTGCAAGTACACGCACAAGTGATGAGACGGGAGCTCGGCACGATATGGATTCACCTGTCAGCATTCTATTGGATGGTGAATACGACATCGAACCCGCTCGAGTGGCAGTTTGTCACCAGAGCCATGACAGGAGACACTTCACCCTCGGTGCCCTCTTCACGCGCCTTATACCAGCACCTCCGCAGCGCAACAACCCCAATGGTGCATGTTTTGAAGCCAGGAGCGCACCCTCTCATGATTGACTGTCAGGAGCTGTCAGCCATGCAGCCAGCGCCCAGCAAGCTGACGCGGTCACCTAGCAGAGGTGAGAGGAGGGCCGCTTCGCTAAACGGCGACCTTAGCGCACCTTGTGTACACCTGCGGTTCAGGCTCGAAGGGCAAGGCAGGCCCTGGTCAGACCCCGTGTTGCTGGAAGATTTGCTGCTGTCCGGAGCAAAGCAAATTGCGTGTGAACCGCTCACGTTGTCCTGCAGCGTGGAACGCGCCGCGGCACCTTTCCCAGGCCATGTGTGCGTTTGCACCATCGGTCCGCACCTGCTCATTCGAAACGCCCTCACCATACCGCTTTCCGTATGGCAGATGCCCACCCCAGAGTTCAGGAGTAGCACCACCACTCCCTCCGCGCGCGTGTTGTTGTTGGATAACGTCCCTAGCGGAGGCGCGATTCACGGCTACGGTCGCGCCCCCCCTGGCCGACTGCGTATCGCGGTGGGATCTGCAGCACCTGAGGCACGGCTCGGTGAGTCAACAGCGGCTATTTTTGTAGAGGACGGGTCCTCCGAGCTCACCTTGCTGCATCTACCCAGTTCAAACCAGCTAATCAGCGCTGAGGTAGCTGTGCTACCCGGAAGTGCAACAAAGCTAGTCAGATTCGGGCCCTACATGGGGCGTTCGCCATACCGCATTGCAAACAAGTCAACAGTTTCGGTGGCGGTGCGACAGTGGAATGACCGGAATGCGCCGGTGCTGGTTGTGCCCAATTCCGTTATGGACATTGTGTGGACAGACCCATGTGAGGCACCGGTCGTCGTGGTGTGGCATTGCGGTGATGAAGGGCCTGCAGACTCGGCGGTGCGAATCCACATGGACAACATGGAGAGTATTGGGGAGATGATCCCCTTGGCAACTGTTCGCGGGTCGAAGGCGACCTCAATTGGTATGCAGCAAAACTATGTCATTGCCCGTGTGCGTCCGGAAGGGTTTTCTCACACAATGGAGATCTCTGAGCCCTCCGATCGGTGGGTTAGAGGGGCTGCTGCAACAGTCTCACAGGAATTCGACGAGCTCCCACAGATGACAGCATCCATTTCGATTCGTAGCCTTGGGCTGTTGTCTGTTGAGGGGGCAGGCGAAGCGCAAAGGGAGCTATTGTTTGTGTACCTTAACAATGCGCAATGTGTGGTGTCAAGCGGCAAGTCCTCCCGCGACATCACCTTGCATGTTCAGGGCATTCAGGTGGACAATCTTCTTCCCACAACACCGTTTCCGGTGTTGGCCATGTTGGGAATGCCCAAGCCATCCCCCCATGAAGCAACGGCCAACACAGCTATGAGCTTGTTGCTTGCACAAAACCTGTGTGCCAGCGGGGCTGGCACTATGTTTGTTCGGAACTGTCAGATCAAAGTATCCCCTGTACGTGTGTTCCTGGAGCGCCGTATCCTCCGCCACATGCAAGAGCTAGCTAAGGCCGTGAGTGAGTGGAGCGCTCCCATTGCAGATTCTGTAGGTGGAACAGGGCACGATGTTCCAGTACACTCCACAGGAATGAAGCAGATCGGCCGCCACGGCAAGCTTGCCGCAGGGCGTCTACAGCATACAGCCCAGTGTCACTTGGGGCTGTCCACGACCTCAGCCATGCTGGCTGGTGGCTCCATGAGTGGCATTCAGCTAGCAGCACTAGAGGAGCAATGTTTCAACACAGACGGAAACTTCTCTGTATACATCGAACGTGCCAATTTGGCACCGGTGCGGCTAGAGATCACCGCAAAGCTAGGCGGTGGGGCTGAACTAAACTGTGCGCAGTTTGACACTCCACCAGCAAACATATTCCGTAGTCTTCGAACCCCTTTTGAGATCTTCAAGACTGTAAGAAAGTTGTACATAGGCTCATGGCAAGCTCAGTATTGGGAGTTGTTGGGCGCGTTGGTAACGGGAGGGTTGAAGAAAACAGCTGAACAGTTGGCGGCAATTTGGGCTGGCCAGCCTCATCGTAGACAGAGCGACTCTAGCGGGCTTACAAGAATCCGGGAGCCTACTCCTTTGGCTCGTGTGTCGAGTTTTGAGTCGAACGTGAGCACTGCTTCGTTGCGTAGCACTTCTTCTGTGTTCCCTTAGGAGTTGGGATGTTGCTTTGATTATATATAGGTTGGCGTGTAAACGCAATGTCCAACAATGGAAAATCACACTATTTGGTGCAAGTTCACCATTTTCAAATTTCTCCTGGGCTTGTGTGTGGGTATTCGTGGATGTGGTGCTGCGTGACCGAGATTCGAAATTGAACTGAAATGCACATGATCAATCCTCCAAGCTCGTTCACCTCAAGCGCTGAAATCAGTGAAGCAGTGCAAAGAACGATTCCGATGAGTTCGTTGTCATTGAATACATAATCAATAATAAATGATTGCAATAAGT
Source organism: Pyramimonas parkeae (assembly GCA_018697155.1). Lineage (NCBI taxonomy): Eukaryota > Viridiplantae > Chlorophyta > Pyramimonadophyceae > Pyramimonadales > Pyramimonadaceae > Pyramimonas > Pyramimonas parkeae. Next base: position 3,255 of record NHOP01000956.1, on the reverse strand, counting down.
TGCATGATCGAATCAATCAAATGTGTTTGTTTCATTTTCATCAGTATGCCCTGCATATCATACAATGTGCGCAAGTTCTGACGGCATGCCCTCGCGCTCGTCGTCATGGATGATATTTTCAAACATGATACAGTAATAGCCTTTAAAAAATTCTCTTGGTGTGAAACAATCCGCATCCAATCGAGACATCGCCACCATTGTGCCTTGGGTTGAATTTATGATGCCCGTTACAAATGAGCCCAGTTCAAAATTTGCCCAGATGTTCTACATCATTTCCCCGCATCGTTTTGGTGTCAGATCGAGAGCCTGCATTGTAAGGGAATGCAGGCTCTCGATCTGGAACTCCGCATAGTGTGACGGCTTTCTGTTGCCGGAGCCAGCACCGAAAAGCGCGCTTTAGCACTTGAAGGTTGATGAACATTTAATGGTATGCGAGAGCATCAGGAGGGCATACGAGGTAAATCGACAACGATACTCATGTATTCCTTGGTACAGTGTTCTCCGAGGGCTTAGTGGTAAGTTAATCTCAACTACCGGCTCATGGACGAGATGTAGAGGTATCGTGTTCAAGGCGGGGAGCCACCGGCATAGTGTGCTCAGCAATAGCAGCCTTCCACTGCACAGCAACAAGCTGTGTAGACACGGAAATTGTTTAAGAGCATACACGAACTGCCAGTGGCATTTGAAAACGGGTGCTAAAAGACAATCGCCACAAAATACCCGCGCATGGGAGTTTAGTGCGTATGGAGACGATTCCACCTGCAGCGGAACGTGAAAGGCACCATTACCTCTGAGACCATAAATGTACAGGAAGCGCTTGGTGAGATGAAGGCAGTGGCTCAAGTGATGTAGATGATCACTTACACACCATTTAAAACGTCACTTGTGTCAGGTACGTTTGTCTGCACGGTCGATGGTAGATCTGGCATTCAGTTGGTACCATTATAGTCACAAGTACTCACTTTGCCTACATTCCATACCTAGCGCCTTGTATCTAGTACCATACTACACCCTGACAATTGCGCTACAATATGCGATCACGACTCATAAGATGTGCATGCTTAGAAACATGCTCTTGCCACTCATCGTCATTTATGACATGTTCCCAGGGAATCCCGAAAGTACCCATCTGATACTCCTGATAGGCGCGATTCACATCCAATTGAGAATTCATCACCATCGCTCCTTGGGCGGCAATTGGTTCGCGTATAGGCTGTCCACCCAGGAAAAGAAAGTCCAGTTCTTGCTTGCCTTCATTTCTTATCTCCACTTTCTGCGCCAGAAACTCATTTTCGGCGTGCGATTGAAGTGACAGCTTGTGGAAAGCATAAAGCTACAGATATTCTAAAGTCAGCCAAATCGCATAAATGCTTCCATATGTGTGATTCTGCAAGGTACTTCATATCAAGATTACCCAAGGAGAATTGCAAAACTGAAAATGCCAAACAACGCTTCGTATGTGGCAGAAAGTTCTACGAAGAGAATGCAAGGGCTGAAACTAATTGATGACTTTGCAGCAGGCCATGCTTTCCAAATGAAGCACAAAATGAAGCGCTATTCGAACAGTGCAACAAACGAAGCGCGTACCTCCCCATCATTACCAAGAAATGCAGTGGCATATGTCGGAAGAATTGTTTTTTCCGCCCCCATCACAGACCCTTCACCCTTACGAACATAAATAATGCATGTATGCGATGCCGGCATCTCATGTGAAAATTTGCTGCCGGGCTGCACTGCTACATGGAAGATTGTTACTGGAGAAAACGTACTCACTGGAGACTTGGCATCCTTGTATGCACTGCCGATGACTTTCACCCTTACTCCGTTTCCAGTTTCATGCACAGGGATCTCCCCAAGAGTAGTATTTCCTTCGACATCTTTCCCAAGTAACTGAATTCGCGGGTCACACATCTTGTGTTGCGACGGCAAGTTAACCCAGATCTGTATGTCGTCAGTGCCCCGTGTCAAATCGATATCCGCATGTCAGATTTGATTATTGAATGTAGGGTCGCTGCATCCACAAGAGATACAAAATCATCAAGCTCATGATTTCCATAAGGGCGCACTCCGTATAAGATTCAGCTGTGAGCTACCCACACCATACACGTTCACAAACAACTCTTGTTCTGCAAACACAGCAACTGCTCGCTAGACATTCCTGTTTTCGTGAAGTTCACCGTCCGAATGCAAGTAGCTTAGGGTTCTCTTTTCACGGGAGGTCAATTGCTCCAAAAGGCACTGTTGATTGTAAGGTACTGCCCTTCATCAACTGGGGACAGCGAATAGCGACTATGCTCTAGAAGCTTTCTCAAGAGAAAAGACGGCCTTCATCATCGTCGGCATTGAAAGTCACAAATTTGCGGAAAAGTTTGTTGCATAGATCCCTTGAAATTCTGAAATACAGCTCGTCAAATATCAATCACGGTTTGTTCAGTCGCTGCCTGAAACAATTCTGAGACACACGCAGAAGACCTTGATGATTATATATGATATCACAACAGCAGGTTGTCCACATTAAATGTGTTCGTAAACTTAAGATTTCTGTTGCACACGTGCACTCGACGCAGATGGGCATTGAGGTTTGAAGTTTGGGGACACCTGGTATAATTCATGGTTGGGCAAGTCTGTGACCCACATCTCTTCATGCAGCATTCCCCGCCCGGCTGTCATCCATTGCACTGAACTGTCACAAGGAGTATGTTTTTGTTGTCAACGCTTGGCTAGAATCTGGGAATCCCAATCGGCGAATTGTACGCTTTGATTGTTTTTGATATTCGCAGATCGGGTGATTTATACTGTCAAGCACGCATGAAAATATCAAAAAGTTGAGCTGCAATCTTGCAACGAACTATCGGCAGCAGCCCTTGGCATGTAGTCCGACTCAAGATAATCCAAACAACATCAAGCAAGAGATGTGTCTTTGCACAAATCCATATCCATAGCGGGGACGACAAGGACACCAAGAACGAGAAATTTCGCAAGAAATCAAGGAGCACATCTGTTTCTCAAAGCCCGATAAACAAGTTCCAGAAGCATGTTTTTAATACATCAATCTGTTGCGTCTTTACAGGACGACTTGCATCTAAAGACGTCTTACACATGTGCATTTTCCCAATGAAAAGTTCATAGTCATCTCAACAAAGATGGCCTTCCCCTACCCAGACAACCTTGATTAAATGCTTAGAAATCGACCATGTCGGATGGCCTGGTTGGTTGGGCAACGGCTTCCTACGCGAATGACCCCAGGTTCGCGTG
>NHOP01000955.1:0-12280 GCA_018697155.1 Pyramimonas parkeae | reverse complement strand
ACACTCTTCATATGGATGTAAAACGAAAGTAGCACACGAATCGTCGTGACAAGAAGATGTCTTCTTGTCCCGACGATATGCATCTCCTTGTATTCTGCGCCATGTGCTGGGATAGGCTGTTTGAATCGGCACGCAGATCTCCAGGTTCATCTCGCAAGGTTGAGGAATGTGACATTCCGTTTAGTTTGCACAGCTCGTATCTTCTGTGTAGGGATCATGACTACACATGGGGACACAACCCTTACCCAAAGGGCGGGGATCCATGTCAACTAAATCGCGGATTGTATCTGTAAACATGCACAGAGGAGCACTGTGTTCCTTTCAGCGACCATATGGAATACCGTTGTACCTTTAGATGTGGCTCTCCAGATGCTGGGCACTGTTCACTCCCTCTTGTTTGTGCGACGCACAACAGTATCATGCCCATAGCTTGACATTGAAGATACGCGATCGCGCGCATGATTATTGAAAGGACCAATGCTGTGCATTCCTGTCAGCATGAGGGAGTCTGAGATACAGCTGAAGGGCAATGTGGCGGTTGTTGCATAGTCATGCTTGGATGCATTTCACCAACCGACTGCTGATTAGTTGTCACTTCGGGCTCGCAGTTACTCAGAAGACTCGAAATCCAGTGATGGCAGCACATAGAACAGGTCCCCACACGCAGCACCATTCGTTGTATATTCTCGCTGTCGTTAGGGCAACGAATACTCACTCGCGGCGTTGAGGATATTTCATGAGATGGAAGGGTCGCGTTCAATGAACAGCCAGTTCAGCAGGCAAGTACTTTAATGAAATGAGGCCCACCACATACGGGGCAGCCACGTCCACTTCCACAAGCACAGCCAGAGTAATGCAAATTGTTTGAACAATATGAAATACAAGAGCCGCGCACTGGAATGTCAATTCACTGAAACCTACCCTGATGGATTGTGCACCTAGCCGAACCAAGTAGTCAAGTCATGATCGGGGCCTCGAAGAAACATGATTGCTGTTGCCATAGAACTGCCTGCTGGTACAGAGACTGAATGCTTGAATGCCGACAACATCTACTAAACAACTAGGAGACCCAACATGCATGGCTTGTGCATGCAAAACCAACAACATAAAAGCGAAGAGGGTATTCTTAGCGACGAGGCGAACTTCAACGCAATGTCCAGCACTTTGGCTGTCGTCCCCAAAATTCACTAATCGGGTTGCAAGCCTTCAGCACAAGCACCGCTGACGCTACAAAAATATTTGGATTGATCTGTTCGTACCTCCATGCCAGCTTGTGCTGCAGCCAGCTGATCCCGAAGCTTTTCGGCCTCCTGCTTCATACTGTCGATGGACGCGTGCTCAGACTTGAGCGCTTGGTCCATCTCCACCTGCGTTCACTAACAAGTCCCAACCTGAGGCGGCCAACATACCATTTCTTCATGGGTTCAGCAAGAGAGCCTAGTCCATTCCAAATGTACCTGCAGTTAGAAAAAACATAGGGCATCATTTTCCATGATGGGATCATGCCTTTGAAGACACGAGCAACGCTTCGCGTTCTTTGGCGAGTTTCGAGGCTGCACTAAGCTGGGTGTCCTTTTCTTCTATCTCACCACGTAAATCCCCCACACTCTTTTTCAGAGTTTTGATTTCGCGATCTTTCTTCACCTGGAATCAAACCATAGCACAAAATAATCGTCATCGGCGGAAACATATTGTGGACAAACAAGTTTTGTTGTTTCGGACACAATACACAAGCATGCAACAGTTTTGCGCTCGGGGTAGAGGCATGTGAAAAAACATCTGTTGCATTTCAAATCTCGAGAGGGCTGCGTACCAACTCTGCTAGCAAATCTTGTTCCTTGGCAGACATCTTAGAGAGCTCTGCCTCGCGGGACATCAGATCCGCACTCTTTGCCTTCACCTTCACAACTCAGCAATGCACCCTAATCAGTTCAAGAAAATATTTCTCACTGACCTACGTACCTACACACCGAAGACACTCGTTCCGTGAATATAAATGCCAGAAATTCGATATGATTGCAAATCACAAAAAACAAAGAGGCAAAGAAACGCATCATTTGCCAGTACGAGCATTTCGTGCTATCTTCGGATCCCTGTTGAACTGTTGAAGCTTGTAGAAGCAACCTGTGACTTATATCAATAACACTACCCGGTTGCCCCAGCAATTTCAATGATGCCCATTTTTTGGGTTCATGTGACGAAAACAAGACTTGGAGCCATGTTCCCTGTGTTGCTTGCACGTTCACACACCCAGTGGCACATGAAGGAAAAAGTCAGAACAGTGAAAACTGGTGCACGCTTGTCTGGTTGTACTCACCTTCTGGGCAAGAAACTTACTTCGGGACGTCTCTGTGAGCATAGACGTAAGCAAGTATGAACATGTTGCGAGGCATGCTACGACAACCAAAAGCGTGCCTGTATTCACTTTCATCACTTTCTGGCCGGTTGTCACTCAAGGACCGTTTCTTGGTGTAAGCGGACCGGTGTTGCGATCGCTCCTGGTGCCAATCAATCAGTCTTGCCCACTCTACGTTACGCTGATTGGTCACGGATGTGGATATATATACGGTAATTTGTGCCACTCGCGGAAGTGTTCCGCCCTGAATTTTCCCAACCGGGCGGATGCTGTACCTTGGATGCTTCTCGTTAGCGTGGAAACTAGCGCGGATCGATATTCACGCCTTCAGTTGGAACCCTAAATTTAAATTGTCGAGGCGGTTGGGATAATCACTCCCTTTCGCGTGCATGCGATTAACATCGATCGTCCACATGACGGGGTGTCGTCGAGGCAACTGGCAACAGGATTCCCGATAGACTGAACGTATGATGTACAAGGGGAATTTTCGTAGAGGGAAACGAAAAGTATTTACAATCCATAAAGTGTGGTATAGCTATCAGGTAGGCTGGCACACGGGATGTCACCTTATGGTCGCTCTGCCATCCATGTTCATACAAATCATGTTGCTCGATGTGGTCGATCCGATGCGCCCACCCCCAACCAGGTTGGTCGTGCCCCTGTACGAACGGAATGCCCCATCATGAAGACTGCATGCATTTAAAGCAGCCGAACAATTCACGTGTACGGCCGTTGAGCAGCCAATGAGTTGGATAAATTTGAGCATGGCAATTCATGTTCGAAGGAATACGGGATGTGACATGCAGTCACTTTGCCCATCCAAATTGACACAAATCGTAACCGTGTTTTGTAGTCACGTGCACGATCCGATGCGCCCTCCCCTAACCAGGTTGGTCCCTACCTGCGAATGATCATCAAACGAATGATTAAATAGGATGCTGCGGAACAGGGTGCATGTGCGAACGACCAGCAGTGTATGTGTGCGATCTGTGTGAGTGCAAATACGGTTGAAGGAAAACTGGATCTGGTAGGAGTTAGTTTGCCCATCCAAACTGACACAAATCATGGACCATGTTGCATCACGTGGTCGATCCGACGACCCCCCATGTAGCCAACCTCCTGGCCTCGGAAGCTTTCCATGCATGATTTGCCGTGTTCATCAAGAACGTTCCAAACCCTTGCTACGGGCAATAGCCAACTAGGGTTCCAAATTCAAGGGAAGCTGTACTGCCAGACGTCACGAAGGTGTGCTAAGGCATGTGACTTGTGTGCGGACTCGCGCGTTCTGCGATGAGCATATCGTCACAGAACCCAAGCGTATTTCTTGTGGCAACACATTATCTTTGATCATCACGCCACAATGTACAGTACTCACACGCGAGATCATCAAGAGCAGTAAGCGGCGGAGTTTGCGATGGAACCGAGCAACGGTGAAGTTGAATCGAGCATTCCATGGGTGCAGTTTGAGTTTGGTATAGCTCCGCAGGTAGGAAGCATCGCAATTTGAAGCATTTCGGTTTGTTTTACATTTCGTATCCAATTGATGATCTGTGGTGAATAGATAGATGTAATTGGTTACCCTTGATGTTGCAGTGGTATGCTTTTGTTACCGGAACACAAAAACTTGAGCTTCTGATCCTTCTGGATGGCCTGAAATACTTGGTTTGTTTTGTATTGATCTTGTACAATTGAAATGCTTTATTGTTTGAAGCTTATGATGCCATAACTGCAACATGTTCATCACTATTTGTACTTGGAATCTCAGTACCAATCAGTTTGAGATTAATCATGATCTCCACAAATTGTTCGCCTGGACATATGCAACCTTAAACTTTATTTTCTCTCGGTTTTCTAGACGAATATGACATCTCGAGATACATGTCCTGTCATGGGGTATTGTCATCCGCAGTGCTTGTACACGTCAATCAGCGACTACCGTGATATAAGCAGCCGATTAGGACCGCAGATACCGCAACGAAAACAACCACTAGATGAGAATGGTGTTGAAAATCCGGAAAAGGTGCAAAACCGAATAGCAACACGATCCACTTCCAATGACAACTTTCTCAAGGTGAGCATGATTTTGTGCGTAATGCCACCTTTTTCCCGCAGATTGCTGATTTTGGCATAGGCCATATTGATGAATAGTGTTCAAAAACAAATGTTTCATGACTCATGTTTCTAATTTTCAATTTTTTGGTGGAGTGCCTAGTTGAGTAGTCAGTGGAGTGACAATACGAGTTGTTGTACTGTGTCGATAGTTGTCTCACTGGCCTGTATCCACGTCAGTATGGTGGTTTCAGAGATTTCTGAAACAATCAATACCATATTGCATTGGCCTTTTCGTGGATTCTGAATTCGGTGTAGATTGAGTTCAAACCAATGCATTTTTCCCACATATAACAACCATGATTCCTCCAGTCCCAGGAACACACATGCACAACAATTTGATTCATAAGTAGCAACTTCTCGAAATCAAACGAAGTATGTGCTGCGATGCAGGGAGCGCTTTGGTCGCCTGACGGCTCTTGCCTTCTGTCAAATGCCGATGATAACGTGATGAGAGTTTACGATCTACCTCCAGACTGCCTGGTAGGTTTCCAGACTCGAGTGCATCTCCAAGAATACCGAAACTGCTGCCTTGAGATGATGATGAAGACATTGTCCTGTTCGTTCTAGTCGCATAATGGGTTGGATATTGCAGGTAAGCTATCAGTCAGCATTTCCAAGGGTGCCTGGTTGAAGGGTGAATGATACGATTGTGCCTCTCCATAGCGTTCTTGCTGCATGCGCAATGCCAAGGTTTTCGTGCGAATCCATGTGATTGCTTTCACAATTGCCACACTTTGGATGGAAGGCGCCTCTTGAGTTATACCATGCATGCTAACACGTGCTTTGCGACACAGGAGGCTGCTCCTGAGAACCTGCAAAGTACAGACTCGTTGGTTGCCGATATTGTCGTGCGCGAAGGGGAAACGGTACGTGGCAAATTGATGAGAGCAATCGGACCCCTACGCATCCCGAGCCCTTGTAGTTTGCTCCTTGGCCCGTGGTACGATGTGTGGCTGCTCGAGTGACGAGACAAGTGCAAGAGGTCACCGTGTGTCTTGTAATGTGGCGAATTGACAGAGCATCCTACATGATGAATACCCTTCAGCTTGCCGCCAGAACTCGTTGTAAGGTTGTTGTGGACCACGTGCTGTGGTTCTGGTGCGTTGTCGCGAAGTGGCCATCCCTGCATATTGTGAAACGGAGGTCTGGATATCTCTGAAACTGAATTTGCAAATGACAAGGCCTATAATTCAATAATAATCCGCAAATGGTTATGCCATCAGTGATGTTTGGCATCTGCATTTGCAGGTATGTAGGATGTGACTTGCTTATGACCCAATGCTGGATAAAACCAACGAGCAACTAACGCTGTTGTCTGCAAAATTCGTCAACCTCATGATTCCTTGTGTGCAAGTATGAAGTAATTTGCTTGATGTCCCAGGAAAGTGTTGTGACCCTACAAATCATTCGCATCATCCCCTGCGGCTTTGGAGTGTTTTTGATTCCTGGATATTCATCTGTATGGCATTGCGGCACCGTATCCGATATGCATTAGCACTGCTGCACATGTCTCCCTGGTTGATCAATGTGAATCGCTGTAGGGCTGTTCAGATTTTTCAGCACAGTAGGTTTGTCTGGTACCATAAGCGGATCCAATTTTTTCTTGGTCTGCATTGTGCCGAAAATAATGATCATTCCTCCAGTCATGGATTCTGTCCCGCGTTTGATATTTAGATTCATGCTCTGACAACTGGAGGTACTTACCTTGGACACCATCCGAGATAATTCAAGGCAGGTGGGCAAGGCAGTATTTCCTATAATGGCAAACATGACGTATTGCAACCTGCAATACAGCAGCTATGGTCGTTCTAGCTGCTTCAATTGTGTTACCATCAGCGCCGGTCCTGCCCAACCCAATTAGAGTTTAAGCGCGAGTCGGCGAACAATGTTGTTCCTGTTGTTGACCCCGTCGGTGGGAGGCTGTCGTTTTAAGGATGGGGAAATAAAGCTCATGGACCTTGCAGGTGTACGACTACGCTTGGTTTCCGTACATGAACGCGGCCGAGCCTGCAAGCTGCTGCTTTGTCACCACCAGTCGCGCGCACCCGGTGCATCTCTGGTAGGCATGGGCTCAAGAGATGGAGTTGTGCTAGTACACCTCATCGGAGTCACCGTGTTGGGTTGCCATCGGTCCAAGTGTGCCTACAAACGCCACGTGCGTGTTTCTTGTTGGTCCACCTGGATTGTTGGAGTGCGCCCTGTGAGACTGGAAATGGAAAGGTTTGGTGGATTATCACGCCTACATTCAATCGATGTAGCCAGGTGATCAGATTGTACCATTCAGCCAGCCAGGAGGTCGGGGTTGAATTCATTGCTTCGGACACTCGCAATTCAAATTAATCCCAAAGGCCAGCATAGCTACAACGTTTTCACCATACCAAATGGAACTTGCGCGTGTTTTCCAGAGTTTATTGATTCCCCATGTTGTCTTAGGGAAGATTTGTTGTGCTGTCCTCAGTTCCATGCTGTTTGTATAACAAAGAGTGCGATTTGAATACCTGATGGCAGGTATGACTTTTGACAGAACTGATTCTTTTATATGCTCATGTTTAACCAGAACAGCTAAAATTTGTTGATAGAATTGAATCACAGAACATCATCTTGTGATGGACAGAGCAGTCAAGTCATTCAATTTACTTTGTTGGATGATTGAGAGGTGTTCTATTTTGTTCTTGACACACGAATATAGCTGAAACGTGTTGCTTGCATGTGTCCAGTAGCAAGTTTGTTTGGCAGCACTAACTTCTGCTGCACACGCAGCTTGCTTGTTGTGAAAACATTTGCGCAACAGTACACCACAGCGTCGCATGGGCTGAGTTCGCGACTAATGATTTGCGTGTACATCTGAGCTCAGCATATGCACAATTTTGTACAATTGTAGACTCATTGTGTATGAGCTTAGTGTCCTGTGTATGTGTCGAGTTGCTTGGTTTGCGATTCCGCCCAACCTTTGTGAGGGTAGGGCAGAAGTCAATAATGTTGTCCACGCGCGAAACATCGTGCAACGTTATTCTTCTCCTTCTGGTTGGCGACTCGTGAGTGGGCTCTTGAATACTGCAGGGACGCTGTGTCCGGCACTTTGCGCTGCACCTACAGGTGCGATGCCCCTACTCATGTCCCCTCATGCTCCCGCTTGTTCTTTATGACCATGCATTGTATGTTCTTGTGATGTTGTGGGTGCGTTGTATTGTGTACCATTGTGGCCTATTGCATCGCATCGAATATCTTGTATTCGGTTGTGATTTGTGGTGTTGTATCAGTTGTATAGCGCAATGTCAGTGATGTGCGGCTTGATGTTGACGGCCAGTGTTCTCCAAACCCGAATATCCGCTCCGTGAACCCGTGCCCTATGCGCCATGGCGTTTCATGGATTCACAAGCACTTTGACACTTCATCCCTTTACCAGATCCTGAGCTCATTGTTCTGATACATGCTATGGCGCTGTCAGTCGAGGTTTCCGATTTGAACAGAAAGTGCAATGTGGTGGATGCGAATGATTGTTGTACTATGTGTCCTTGCTCTGTCCTTGCTTTGATCTCTGGTGAGGAGCTTGCCATGTTGTAAGAATTTTCTCAGTCGGTGCAAATGCTAGCATTGTTTAAAGGTATGAGTGGAGCGGAGCACACTCCCCAAACCCCAACGTTGGTATTGTCATAGGTGTGTTGTCGTGTATACTTTTTGAGGCTGGTTGGCCGTCATATCACTGAAGAGCATCCGCGAGCATTGCCCGGAGGGTACCTTCTGGAATACGGTGATCGCTCACGCGCTCGCCCACGTGCTTGCAGGGGTTACGACCACCTGGACGAGATCACTGCCGCCTTCTCGGTAGCGTTCAACTCCGACGGGAACAAGATTTATTGTGGGTACAACAAGGCGAGTTTGTGATATAGTCTCTTTCTTTCTCAATCTCTCGATGTCCTCCCCTCCTGCCAGGCTGAGCGGCCTGTCTGATTTGATATCAGCCCACTAACGAGCTTGTCGATTCAAGTTCGCCTGTGAAGGTGACCAGCGTCGTTCAAGGTCTTGCGAGTAGGGAATGAGGTGTAGGGTTGAGGGCTTTGGATTTTGTTCAATTTGTGTTGTCATGGAGGGTTTTTAGCTTTTTCATTGTAGCTTTTTCAAATCCAGTGAATGTGATAGACAGTGTGATATCTGCTGCATGCAGCCTTGAGGTTGCATTCTCCCTGCAATGGTGACAATTGCTGCAAGTTGCGTACCATGTATACGCTTGTTGGCCCACACCTGCAAGATGATTTTTCTGTACAGGCGATTCGGGTGTTTGATGTCAATCGGCCCGGCAGAGACTGCAAGACCATCAGCACTCACAACAAGAAGCACAGGGACGGGCAAGCCGGCATCTTGTCGACGATGGCGTTCAACCCGGACAGGTCCGAGCTCAAACCCAAGCTTGGACGCGCACTAACGTGCGATTTCGATATCGATTTGGGTTGAGTGAGTCTTGAACACAGTAAGCTACACGTGTGTGTGTGTGTGTGTGTGTGTGAATTATGAACTGGGCGCAGTCTGTCGCCAAGGGCTTTACGATATCATATGCACGCCTCGTACCGAGTCGCTTGCGGATGTTCCCCGAGATTCTGAAGAATGCGCGTAGTTTCAGTACCTGCAACACTTTTGAACCACCAGTATTCATAGTGGTTGTTTAGACGATTGGTATGATCACTCGCCAATCGAAGAGACCCCAATACCTACACTAGCTGCAATAGGTACAAACGTATATCTCCTAGTTCGGCGGCAAGTACGAGCGGAGCTTGCAATGCTGGGACGTGTCTCTGGCCGCAGGTAATCCCTGATAATAGTAAACATGGTTCCTGCCAGTGGGCAGCGTGCGACACACATGGCGGTATCAGTACAATTCAACTAAATGCGCCCAGAGAGGAATACGACGATTCATGAATTGCAGGTTTGTTCACTCTCTGAGGGTACCCTCTACAGAAACGATTGTTGCGCCATGGTGTAGGAATGTAGAAGAACTGATTTTTTGTTATGAAAGTTTCTGGAGCTTTAGTTTGGATACGCACGCCGGCATCCAACTGCATACGAAGTCCGAGATGTAGTTATTTCGTATGGATTCATATAGATGAGCTGGCCACTCTGATTCGGATGTCTGGATAACTATGTACAGTATACTGGGATCACACGACCTACGTCTTGACATGATATACGAGTTTTGAACGCTACATTGTGCACTAGTAGAAGTTTTCTTGCGTCTTTGTGGACATGACTGCCTGACCTCTGGGTCAGCGTCATGTCTTCACAGATGATTTCAGAAACTCATCTGTGAAGGGGTCAACTGAATTCTCAAAAAGCACCGGGTGCACAGGAGGTCCCTTGTCATACATGTTTTTTTGCTGGAACGAATGGTCCCAACCAGAGAGTGCAGCAGCTCAAAGCGAGTGAGGCGTGCAGTCACCAAGGTTGAATTTTTCCGTTGTGGGGATGTTGTTGCAGGCAGGGCATGCTGGCTGTGGGATCCTACAATCGCACCACAGGCATATACATGGCCGGTGAGTGCACGTTGTGCATGATCCAAGAGTTGGTTCTCGATTCGAGTTGCAATAATGCTTTGTACACAACAAGTATTGGGCGTCCTTGGCTTATCTCTGTTTCAGAAGCATGCAGGTGATGTGTACATGGATAGTGTAGTGGGATCCAAATCTCAAGTCGGTAATTATCGCCTTGGCCGATTGTTCATCGGACCTGGCTGGTGGGTTCCCAAGCCTAAATCAGCTATCACCCCAATCACTTCAACTATTTCCGCAACATCTAGTATTTTTTGTGAGACCATTCTGTAAGACGCATGTTCTGGTCACTCTCTTGTCAAAGGTGACCTGCCCATGGAATGAATGATGAGCCCATGCTGGCTGGTGGGCTCTTGTTGATTCGCTGCGCTGGCCTTTTCTTGAGCAACTAGACTGCAACAGTTATACAAACTTAGAAAGCATCAAAGGAATGTTCGTCTACAGAAAACGACTTAGGTTAGCGTCTAGCACCGAAGATCCTGTGGCAGCACTCTCTTGACAAAGAATAATCAACGCTCTCTGCGAGCTGTCATTTCTGCGCAAGAAACGAATATTTTGCGCGATCATAGCTTTTGTTTTCTCTACTAGTGTGGTTTCCATCTTGATTGAGGATGTTGTGTACAGACACCGGAGAGCTGTTGTACGTGCTGCACGGTCAGCAAGGAGGTGTTACACAGGTGGGGCTACAAGATTTCGAAGGAACTGTCCTTTTTTGTTCTTGCACGTTGTCTGAGTTTAGATCCCGCACAGTAAATGTGCGCATGCGTTGTTCTGTTGATAAAGCGTGGTATATTTGCTCCGCTGGTTGATCATGACGATGTTCCGAATAATTTATTCTTATCGTGTTTCAAGCGTTGGCATGCCTGGTGTGTGTAGTAAAGCGCATTCATCAGGCAGCACTGCTTGTATCATGAAGTTCAGATCAATGAAAGTTGTTTGCAGACAACATTTCTGTACAGTATCCTGTAGACGGCTCCCATTCCGTCTCATGCGCACTCACCAGTTCCATTGCGTTGACAGCCACAACCTCGGTTTGTGTCAATTCACGGCTCCTGAATGCACATTTGCAGGGGCTGACTTTTTTTGTCGAAATCCACTGCCTCGGAGTGCAGGAATGATACACGTAGCCCCCATAGCCGTTCATTCCCTGGTCGCCCTGCGCAATCAATAGCCTGAGATACTGTTGGCCCACAATTTCGCTGACTTCTGTTTTTCGTTTATAGTCGACCCAGACACGCTCTGTGGATGTGACCACCTCGAACCACATTTATCCTCGGTGCATTCACCGTTGCCTATGCACTTGCGTGCAGGTGCAATGGTCCGCTGACGGCAACTTCCTGTACACAGGCGCGCGCAAGGATCCGTGCATCATGTGCTGGGACGTGCGCTTCTCGCAGGTGCCGACCGACAACAATCTGTTAACATGAACTTTTCGAAGCACGTGGATGGGATGAACACGAGTTTTGTGTGGATTTCCATGTACCTGCGGATACTCCTGGATCATGTTGGCCACGTCCACGAAGTAATCACGGGAGATGCGTTTTACAATACACAGCCAGCGGGGTTGCTTGGTGCTGCATTGTGAAGTCCGGCATGCGGAGACCTTTACGGGATTAATCTCATACATGGAGATGCGGAACACCAGCAGTTTGAAACAATGAATACCTTGGAAGCAGCCAGATATTCAAGCCGCTTTTTGGGAAGTTGTTAGCATGATGGTTTGTTGAATGCAACAATTAACATGATTATTGAGCGTCCGAAGTGGCACTCCGGGATCTGACCCAGCGCACGCATTGGGTGTACCTGCTGAGCTGTATTCTGCCTGGGTGGCATCACCAGCACATTGCGATTTTATGCAATGGCATGGTGAGATGCAAAGCTAGCAGCCTGCATGCTATCCTAGTGTTATGAGAAAATGTTCTTGGACTGGCTGTCATCTTTTCAACCACCAAATATCTCGGTGATGGTTTAGGTGATTGTTTGATGGCTAGCTATTCAACCGCCACACGCCATTTGAAAATCATTGGCAGAAGCAACAGCTCTCCACGGCATAGATCACACACTCCTAGGATTTTGAAAATGATTCCTTGCCAAGTGTGCGCATTTCGTAAGTATGTAATGACAGTTTTCGGACATTGGTGATCATGGAAGCATACTGTACAAGTTTTGTCATCATACTGTACAATCCCTATATTGCACTGTACCCCTGCTATGAGCATATCTTTTGTGCATGAAATGGTGCTGCAGTGCGCTGTGATATTTCATGCGTGTG
>NHOP01000954.1:0-12281 GCA_018697155.1 Pyramimonas parkeae | reverse complement strand
ATCTGGTGACGATCGTTATCTCGTCTGCAAATGCCAATGGGCCTACCGTCTGCTCCGAATTTAGGAATTGATAACCATTTGAGCCTGCGTTCAACCATCGAATAAGGGATTCTATGGTCAATATGAACAACACTGGGCTTAACGCGTCTCCTGACAAAATGTGATGAACCTGCGCACGAGTTCGATCGTTTCTGCAATCACTGGATCTTGGTGCCGAACCAGTGGTTGAGTGTGACGGGCCGAACACCCTATCCTCGGTCCGCCCTAATTGTGATCACATATGAAGTCCCGTCCTGGGCTTGGGTCGACACATGATCGCGTATGCTTCCACACAACGCGCTTCTCGGGGTTTAAACGTTATTCGGCTATGGCCAACATCGTCACCCTCGCAGACGCTTGATAGACATGGGAATACAGAGACGTCATTCCAGAACCCGCTGGCGCGACCTGCCGGCCTGCCCATGGTGGGGATAAGCCCTGCCTTACTATAGGTGAGGGCCACAATCGTGGCTGGGGCTCAGAGAATCCCGAACTTACCCTCCGTGCGAAGAGGGATCATCGTTGTTATCATTGTTTTTATTACAACGATTGCCATATTTCTTACTATCATGAATACGATTATCATCGCAATTATCATTGTTATCAATATCATTGTGATCATCATCATGATCATCATTCTGATCATTATTTTGATCATTGTCAATACTATCATTAATATTGTTTTCATCATCAGCATAGTTATTATCATTTTCATTATCATCGCTATTATTTACATTATATCTATTGTAATTATCGTTATTGTTTTCGTTATCATTGTCATCACGTTAGCAGTATGATTATCTTCATCAGTATCATGAATATGGTACATTCGTCACTAATAGTAGAATGTTCCAAAATTTTGGCGATCACACATTTCGAAGGGTAACTAAAGTAGTTTTCACTGCGCAGTGCGCGCGCTTCAAGGCTTCGCACACCCGTTCACATATAACGGCGCACGGGAACTTGAACGGGCACCATAACCACAGATAAGCTGTCAGGTTGGTATCAGAATGACCGCACGCGATGGAATAGTCTTTCTCTACGCCTTTCTCTGTGGTGATTGTAATGTATGTAATCGATTTATCGTATGATGTGATCGACTAATATGTTTTCACATGTCGACTGTTGACTCATACTCAGGGACTGGTAGCTGTTACTTTCTTGTACTATTTCAGTGATAGTCTCATGGTCAGCGCCCGCCACACGTATGCTCACATATCTGCAGCAAACATTAATTCATCGGCTATCCATATCTAAACCAAACATAATGCATATATGCCCATGAAGAGCCTTTGTGAGCGCACGGACAAGATGCTGCACTTCTGGACGGCCTGCGCAGACCTGTTTCCCCAATCTATGCACTGATATATCAGGATGAATGTCTACGACTTTCCACTGGTCGCCAAGGAGAGAATAACACAATGGCTTTTTGCCACCACGTGCTTCGAGCCTGTATGCAATATACTGTCATCAAGCTTTCATACCAGGAAGCTCCCACGTGCAATCCAACAATGTGCTGTTTCAAAAGCGCATGCTTACGCATGCGAGATGCCCTAGTATCTCCTCAATCGAGGAGTGTGCCATACTCATACATGCCATGCACCATATACAATAATAACTGGATCAAAACATGAAACGCGCGTACTTGTTTGTGAGCATGACGAGAAGCAATTCATCCGACACTCATTTATACCTCTACGCGTGCATTTGGGCTGAATCAGCGACACATGGGCATCCGGTAAATAACATGGCGTGGAATGAAAAATCCATTCCTTCGATGTCTACTGGTGTTGCACATGCAATTTGTGTTGCTCGGTGTTTTAAAAGTACATCGACGGGCTCGAACTTCCATAGCCTTGGGTTCGATCACCAATGCCGGATACGTCTGTTTTTGCTGATCACGTTATACTCATCATTTTGAATTGGGAATATATCATATAGTGGTCACCTCACAATCACGAGATGACACATCGATCGCCATATCATCTCACCTGATTTCAAAGTTTGTCCGGAATATCAAAATACTCACACCTTGAATCTAGATACGGTGTGCACTTCACATTCGTCCGCAACGCCTTGTACGAGAAGTCGCACTAGCTACAGTAATCTTGGCAACATGAACATTGTATGATACAGTAGTCTCCGTCAAAATACTATTGCGGTGGCAGACCGTTTGCGAACACGTTTATACATACCCAGGATGCACGAACGCTCAGGCGAACAGAGTTCATGAATCATGCTCCCATAGCTTGCGAGAATCACCCCAAAAAACGCCAATACAAACATACACACACACACACACAACACACATACATACACACAACCAACATATGTTTATTGACATTGTTCCTGAAGTATTACAATCGTTGCAGCACTTTTTTTAAGCATCTGACATGCGAAGAAAACCATCAGCGCACATACACACGGCGACCGAAAACATCAATATGTAATTTCATAAACTAGTCAATATCAATAAGGTTCCCGGCATCGTCCACTAGATCACATCGAAGCTTTCGCTTTGCAAGTTCACGTACATCAGGGTGCTCCAATGCAAGGCGCGCTCGAATCATTTGGCCCTGGCGCTTTCTCTGATGTGCTTGAAATGTTTCAAAGGACTCATGCAAACCACTGCCTTCGGGACAATTTGCCACGTGACCATGAATATCTTTTCCATATTCACCTCCTTGCATGCACCATCCACAGAACTGACGATGACAATTTGAACACATTATTGCGAAACACCCATCAAAGTCATAGAATACTGCACGACAGGCAGTGTTAGGGCACCTTAGCGTCAGGATGTTCTCCACAATTTCCAAGCGCACGTTCTCTGCAATTCGTTCATCCTGATCTTCAATGCTTTGAATCTGATGGAATTGTGCCGTGAGTCTCTTCCTTTCCATCATGAGGGCCTGCGGTAATGCTTTGCTGAGTTTGGCTGCAGTTTGAAGCTTAACAAGCTCATCAGTGATGGGAAAAGCCCTGAGTACCTCCTCACCTGCTTGCATGGCCACGTGGTGAAGTCTATACACCATAGAACAACCAGGGTACGGACAAAGCAAGTTCCCCTCTGCATCTACAGTTCGCCTTGTGGCGTCCGGGGCTTGAGCACACCTAGCTAATTCCAGGAGGCAACCCCAACATGTGAAGTGCATATACGACATGTTCGAGCAACAATTGCAACCCCCATCAGTTCCAAAGTGGTCCATACATATCATGCATTGCCTGTGAAGCTCCAATGTTAAGATGGAAAGTGGGAGGGTGGCTCCATTAATCCAATAAATGCGCGTATTGTTCACCTTAGCCCCTTGAGATTCGTTCAATGGTGTCAATGTTGACGGGATGACATAGTCCAAACCCGCCATCCTGTACTGTTCAGCAGTGGTGTCTGCATCTCTTCTTGCTGATTTACCATCAGACCCCTCTTGTATGAATGGCGGCACATTTTCAAGTGCGCGGTGGCGGAATGCCACGCCTATGCATATGTACAAAAGCCCATTCGCCGCGGGAGGACACTTAGCCAAGTTGGCAGGAGTCAGCAGCCTTAGCTCAACTCCTTTGCCATACGTTGTGGGCGTGTGTGAGAAGACGCTTGCTCGCAAGGTAGTATTGTTTGCTAGGTTGGACACCACGCGGCTCTCCAGGGCTTTGAACACCACGTCGTACTGGGACAGATCTGTGAGGGCTGGAGGGTTGCACACTTTCACGCTGCCGGCATTATTGTCCAAGGACTCTTGTAGCGCATCACGGTAGGCACGCACCATGACGCGCCTAGCGTCTGCCAGGGCCGCGAGTACAACTTCAAAATCAAGTTGTGCCACAACAACCGCGCTGGCGGGCACCGCGCCCAAAGCGTGGCGTTGGAGCTCTCCAACAAGAACAGTCTCGTCAATCTGCTTGCCACTAGCGTCGGCTTCCTCTCTCAGCGCGCGTTCCCACAAGGGCAAGGCGCACGCTGCACATGCTCCATCAGGATTGGTGCGTGGGTCCACATCAACACCACATGTCCAGGTGGCAAAGTGCCCGCAAGGAAGCGAGGCGGTGGCCTGCTGCTCACATCGCACGTCTTGTTTAAAGCATTGGACGCGCCTGGAGTTCACTCCACACACGGTGCATAGCTTGGTCACCTCGTGGATGCATAAATGGGGAACCCCTGATAGGAGCTTTGCGACGTGTTCGTGACAAGGCAGGTAGTCGACATGTTGCCCAGAGGCGCAAGTGACAGGCACTTGCTCTGTGCAGACGCCCGAGTCCAGTTCCTGAACGCAACAAAGCAACAACCACCGCATGGAATCAATAACAGTGCAAACTCGCCCATCAACAATGATTCCAGTTACTGAAGACAAGAGGACGCTCCAATACTGCACAATTGAACAAGATTGTGTAGTGGAGTACCTCAATGAGGAGCCATGAGATATGCAATACACAACGCAGCAAGGAAGAACCAGGGATAATCCCACAACAGATGACTGTAAGTCCTTGTAATCCCACATCCATTCTGAGGAATATAGGCAATCTTCTCCTGTAACCATGCCCGGTGGCCTAGTTTGTAGGTCGTCGACTTGATACGCGGCGTGTCCGAGGGTGAACCCCATTGCGGATAGGCCCTGCCTCGGCCGATTATTCATCAAAAACCATCTTTGCTTGGCAGGTCATCTTCGAGTAAGTAATATTTCCAGTCACCTTATTTACCACCATGCTAAGTGGTGATTCAACAGGTTTATAACATGGACAACTGAGTGTGTTTGCATGCAACAGCTTCTTGGGAGCACCCTTCGCCCACGTTTCCCGATATTACAATCATCAGCTGATCAAACATGCTCATCGGTGTTTGAAATCATGGGCTGCTCGGTGAAGAGACGGGATTTACATTACGAAGTCAATGTCACTGAAAATGAAACTTCCAATACATGCCACAATGCTGGATGGGCTTGGTGTTGCACGCATCATCCCAGCTCAATTGCGATTGTTCAGATGTACAGCCATCTGTCTTGCATTTGGGATATCATGGAATGGGCATTTGATAATTCCGTTTGTCGGACTGTAATATTTGGTAAATTGCCACGCGCAAATCCATCTGGAACCACTGCTTTTAATGTTCCCAACATAAGCGCACCATTCAGTACAATTTGTACCACTAGGATGAGCAGCACAAACTGCATTCCCTGTACCTGATATGCCTGCGCGCAAGGCGTGGCACTAGAGTGTCCGCAGGCGCGATACACTTCACACGCTTGCCCACAGACCAGGGCGGAGCTCGGGATCCCTGGAGGTAGCGGCGTGGGTCGGAGCTGGGTCTTGTCAAAAGGCACCACCAACTTCATTGAGGGGGCTCCAGCTTTGTTCATTCCGTTGTCGGCTGTAATCCAAGGGCTCTCAACGCCCGGTCCCCAGGGACTCCACTGATTTAGTCGCTGTGCCACACTGCAAGGGAGCTGTACCTTGCACGGAAATCAATGAGGAGAAAAGTTGCTGTCATTCATACAGAAATATCCAAAAAGCTTCTTTATCCAACTCACGAGACGAACGTTTGATCAGAAAAGCATCCTAAGCCGTGTGATGAATAACAAGCCACGATATGAGGTTGAATTGGTGCAAGTTACAGATGATTCTCAAGGACTATCAACACTAGCTACATATGTATAGAATGCTGAGTAGTGGAACATGTCAATGGTGTTCGAGTACTCAGCACTCAAACTGATTGACATGCGCTCTGTCTGTTGTGGCACATACTGCAACTTGATCTGAAGTCAATGGGTCGAGTACCAGGTACAAGAGCAAAACGGATACCCCATGTCAGACGCAAGCGAGCCACATAACTTCTTGCGTTGTTATTTTCATAAAGTCATAAAAACGCATTACCATTTCCCTACAAGGCACGCCGCTATATGACACCTATGGCCAGGACTGTTCTGCTCCCACCTTGAGCGTATGCTTGCACAACGGACTTTGCACTTCCACCGGATGCAAGCATGGAGGCGCCCGGTCTTCTGCCTTCAAACAATCATCATTTTTCAAGTTGCTCTTTTTGTTTCCGCACGCCGCCCATTTGAACGCCAGGTCGCAGGGGACGTTCTGCCTTTTATGTCCGCAGGCTGAATACTGATATGCCATCTTGTGCAAGCACTTGGGAGCCGACTTTTCCGAAGGGGCGTTGCAGTACCCTGCTCCCTCTACAACAACCGGCGCACAAGCTTCGCCGCTTGTGGTGGTTTGAGCTCTGAGTCGCCGCCCCGGGCGGCGCATAGTCAAACTCTTCTGCTGCGCACACTTGACAACAGCAGCGTGCCCACATCGGAAGCGTGTGCACGTGACGAGCTCCGCACACTCCACAGAGAATGTGGCTCGGAGTTTAGGGAGACGATGACACGTGCCAGGGCAAACGCTGTGCTGCCCACAAGGGTACTTGAACTCATCATCCCCGTCGGCAAGGCCAGGGGGGTGCTGAGGATGGTCTTGCAGGTGGCACGGCACCTGTTGATGAAGTCACCGCGCACCGTTCACGCTGGGTTATATCGGCAAAAGCGGCCATAGCGACTGCAGAATCAAGTACAGAATGCGGGTGAGGAGGAAACATGCATTCGGTAAACCAATTCCATTCGATGGCTTTTCAGATATCAATTGTTGGATAATATGCAATACCGTACAAACGTCCCAAGCGAAAAGGATTCGGGCGTAATTGCTAAAAGAACCAAAGGACCCAATTTCTTCTTTCAGATGAACAAAGCACATATATAAAAAATAAGACAGGAAGTATTGCTGAAAGGAAGGATTAGCTGAAATTTGGCCTGGGGGGCTTTTCGATCCCTACACAAATTTTGGGAAACCAGTTTCAAATGAACTTGGCACTATTCTGGTGAATGCATCCTTTGGGGATCTTATTCTGAATATAGTGTGTTCAGGCAATTCTTTGGCTCAAGGGTCTGAAGGATTTAGGCTATTTCAATTTTCATCTTACACTGGGAGAAATGAGCTCTGGGAGTTCAGCTCGTTGATAATTCACCTGTTTCATGACCTATTGAAAATTCCATTATTGAAATTAGAGACTGAAATGCAACTATAGTTTTGAACAATCAAAATCAGATTCTTTTTGATGAACAATTCTCATTGCTAGAACTGAAAATATATAATTCGGGGTGAATCATCATTTTGCTCCGGCTGTATGATATTGTACGAGAAGGGCTATATTTCTTTATAGAGCGTAATCCTCTATCGTAAACAGATGTGATACACCGATTGTACTAAGGAAATATATTGAACATACCTATGCCACGCTATGACCACTCTCAACTGGGTGCAAGCCCGCGTTGACCAAGTCATGCTAACTTCATCAGGTGTTCCATAGAACCCTCACACCGTGTCAACGCACACGCAGCAGTACGGACAGAAATACAATTCTAGGGACAAAGTCATCTCGAGTTGTTGCTTGGGATCCAATACTGACTTAGGTGACAGCCCAAGACACGTCTTCAAGGAAACAAGACAGAAATAGAAACTGAAAAACATCTGCATGAGATAATTGGAGAACAATCCAAACGTCGTGCGCATAACACGTTGCAAGGCAGGTTCTTTGATTGAGTGCCAACTCGTGAACTGTCAGACCATGATGAGCATGAGTAAACTTCAGTTGGTGGAAGTGGTAAGATCCATACTCCACATATCAGCATGTTGTTCCCATACCAATATTGATGGATAATGCAGAATTCGTGCACAGGAATCTACTAGGCTTGCAACAAGTGCTCACTTTGTCATGTCTCTTGTGAAAGTAGTATCAGTTCAACCACACACTATACTGGTCTCGGCACACGCTTGAAATAGACTCAGCAGCGACTTTGCTCAATCAAGCCAATCACTTGCAATAGCAGTGGTTCATCAATTTCTTATGCTCTCCCACTCACGTACGAGCAAATACATCAGTGGTTTGGTTGGAACTCCTCCCTCAAAGCCACGTATGTTGATGCAAATAACCCAACACAAGCAAAAGAGGGCTGGAAAAATCATACATAGATTCTCTTCATGATTCAATTATCTTCAGGTGGATCACTAGTATGTTACAAGCGTGATGCCCTGAGCTGAGATTCTCAAAGCACCAATAAAACACCAACAATTGTCCAGCAACATATTCACTCAATCACAATCCGCCTGTAATTGGCACTGGCTTATCCGTATTGATCATAGACTCGCCACTAGCCAATACCGGCGTCGAATCCGCCATTAGCTTCCTATAAATCATCCAATAACATGCTTTCGCATGTGCAGCAAACAAGTCTGTCACGTGCATCTTATTCAAACTGAATCATTATCGCTATGCAAGCAACTGAGCCTCTGCCTGCCAGGACAACATGTCCAAGGCACATAAGTACACAGCTCAATAATGCCACTTGGGCAGCGAGGAGCCGCTCCGAATATAGTCTAACGATATTTGAATATTCCAAAGCTTCATCAACACAAGAAAGATCTCCAACATGTGCCATGGTTGCTCTTGCGCATTTGAAACCAGGACCCTTTCTCTTGCAAGAAGTGCAATTTTTTTGAAACGCATCTGTGAATAGTGTTGACGTTCAAATTATGAAAGTGCAAGAACACTCCTTGGTTATGCATGGACGGGCGAATGATACATCAATTGCCTGGGTGCATTCATCGATATTGATTGAATGTGTTATTGCTTGTAGGCTAATGTGCCCGTGCGGACAAGCCTTGAATCTATGATGTCTCGTCCCACAGACTATGTCGCCCTTGCAACTGAACTGCCAGCGAGGGCCACTCACCTTGGCCACGTGCCCACATGCAAGCTTCTGCGCGCATGGCTCCGTGCAAGGCGGGAGGGATTTTGTTTGCAGCGCATCCAACAGCTGGGAACACGGGAGGATGGTGACGTGGTCGCAGCGCGACCGCCGGATTCTCGATTGGCCCTCGCACAGCCCGGACAAGGCTTGATGCACGTCCATAGAGATGTGCTGCAGGTGCTCCAGCTTGCTCTCTTCAATGATCGAGCTTGTCTGGGGATTCGGGCTTAGGTTGGGGCCTGCAAGCAAGAGCAATATAAATCATTTGTTAATGAGTGAACAAAGGTATTCGGCACATTGACCAACCCTATCCATACTATCAGGTCCCGGAACTACACTAAACACCTTCAATAGGGAAGCTCAGTGCCACAAGTTCAAGAACATGAAGCTGTACTATCGGTCAAAATGGACAGCACAACAATCCTAGTATGATCGCATGCAGTCCCTTGTGCAGGAAAATATCAGGTAGTGCAGCGCCAGGGAATCACCGCCTCCAGGCAAAACCACAACACAATTTTTCACTGTACAGTGTCTGTGAGACGTGCTGAACCATTTCAACAAGCTCAGCATTCAAAGGTTCCTAACAATTCACCGTTCAAATGCTCTTGCAATGTCCTTGTAGACCATCGACATCTTGACTCTGGTGTAACTCCTTCTAATCGAAGGCTCTGCCTAAATGATCAGAAACATCAAGCGTAGAATATCCTCGCGCTCTACTCCAGATTGCAACGCGCTGTATATACCTCCATCTTTGTCCTCATCGAGCGCAGCTGGTGCAGTTGAAAAATGAAGCATTGGGGATGTCGGCCATGTGGGTGCTGTAGCAACCCAGCACTTAACAGCCACTGAATGCCCACAGAGGGGACTGTTGACTGACACGTTGGACGTGCACTTGGGTTCGCCACCTTGCCCCTTGGCCCACCTGGATCCAATGCACAAACACTATCAAGAATTGACCTATAGCATTGGCTAGAATGTGGAGGCGAGTCTCAGCTACTTCCATCTGGTTGAAGTGACAGCCACAAGCATCTTGCAAACAATACGAACACACTCAGCAGAAAAGGTTGAAATGCATTACAGAGTGACAAAAGCAGATGCAGAATTCATTGTGCTCTAAAATTGCAGACCTTTGCCACTGTTGCGAACGCAAACCAGGAAGTGTGCGTCATGAAAGATTGCATTCAACTCACAATGAGATTTCTCCTAACTTTACCTTACAAATGATACATCGCACTCAGGAATTGATCCGGGTATCTGTGCTCTTGATTGAAGAGTGCCCAGCTTGGGAATGGAACGACTTGGCAACAACTTTTGACGCTGGCAATATTTGCAAGAAATATGCCTACAAGCAAACACCTACAAGCTTTGCACATCAAAATGACTTCTTGACACTGCAACTGGCAAAAGGTTGATACAGGGCGCACGTGAGATGCTAAACAACATTCTATACATTCATTCATTCATTTATCTCAAGCCATTCAATCAATCAACCCAACATTCTCCGAATCTTGGAACAATGTGGGCATGAAGTAATAATTCCTGGGTTCCGAGTGTTTGTAGCGACTAATTCAAGAGGGCGTTACCCAAATGCGCACGAGCATGCCAAATGCTCGTCAATTTACCTCAGAAGAATCCATTGATGCGGCTGGGCCCTTTGAATGCTCCCGAAAAAAGTATGGACACTACCAGTCACTGATCGAAGTTGAATTGTCACACAGCTTTGTGAGTAGTGGGTCAGTAGCCGAAGCAATCCCACCATGGTGCTCAAACACAGGATACCTTGAAAATCAATTTGACGCCCTTACAACCACGACACCCAAAACTGTTACTTTGAACTAAGTTCCAAAAATTTCCCCCCTCAATAATTTTGGCGCTTTAGAGAAGGGCTCGTCATGATGCTCACCGAAAGGCTTGGTGGCAGGGCACGTCTGGCCAGATGTGGCCGCACTGGGCGCGGTATCTTACTCCAACATGACACTCCGAGATTGACTTGGGCAACGAGCACGCTGGATGTTGCAATGCGAGCATACTCTCACAAGAGCCGTACGACTCTCCATACTTGACCTGCCACAATGACCCTCATCAAGTAGACAACCCAAAGGTTTACTGACAGATCACTGCAACACACACAAATCTGGAAAAGTAAAGACTGTAAAATGGATTTTGACCGAGGCTAAGTCTTCACACGTCTGAGTTTGGACCCTAGGCCCTGGAGTGCGAAATCAATATACAAACAAGGACAACTTTTGTGGGGAAGCGCAACCCATGCACATCATGCAAGCCTCGGGTTTGTTCGAGTTCACCTGCTCGTTTGCGCTGGGCTCCCTCTGCCTTCAAATGTCCACAATGTTTTTTGTGTGAAAAAAGTCAAATATTGTCACACAATTTCTGTTCTCTCAATATATGGGTGTATCACTTCCTAGGAACTAATGATGAGACATGAAACATGTAATTCTATCCATCGTTTCCATTTTCAGAGGTGGTGGTGGCTGGAAAGTATTCTTACTGAGCAGAAACACTTACGTATTCATAATGTCATGTCAGCGGTCCCATATCCTTGAAATCATAAATCATCACAAAGCACACCAAAAATCACAACCTCGATATGGTTGGGCATCTGACAACCTGTATTTTTGGGGCTAAATTCGTTGCATGGTCTGCAAGCGGATTTCCATTCAACAAAGAGGAAGCGCAAGAAATCCCGTACCGTGAGGGAATGGGGATCTGAATCATCTGTGCGACTGGCGTGTAAACCAGCCTCGGATTCCCACAAGGACTTCAATGTTGCTGCCTCGTGACAACGCAGTGATAGCATGTGCGTGCACCTGTAATCAGCCAACGCCATTTTGCTTTCAAATAACCAGATCCAGATGGAGGGCATCCACTTTGTGTAATGCTGATTCAAAAGGTTTGTTTGTTCAACAGAACAAACAAATCGAGGCACTTTCTAAAGTTCTGGGCATGGGTGGCATCCTTGCATGAATTGCAATTGCAGCTGGACAGATGTTACTGCGATGATGTAAACCTCCAAATCGCTTCCTGGGCAGATGACTGAGAAAGTAAGTAAAGCATTTCGACCCCATGAAGAGGTTTGGCACATTGTACGAGAAAATACAAAAAAGGTAAGCTAAAAAAGCTTTTACTCCAATTTAATCTCTTGCGGGAAGAAGTCTGTTGGAATCTTGCTTGATCGAATCGCATGACACCCAAAGAACCGATTCCAACTAAAACTAAAGAGAAAATTCCATGCACTGCTGTAGTCACAATGCACTCCTACAACTCTCAGAGAAACTTCTGCAGCGCAAGGTTTATATGTCAGGAATGAATCCACTATCAATCAATGCAACACAATACCTTGATATATATATATATATATATATATGCGCCGGCAACCGACTGTATATGACACAGACTAGGAGTTTGTTTCATATGGATTTTCACGAGTCAGCACTATCT
>NHOP01000953.1:0-12289 GCA_018697155.1 Pyramimonas parkeae | reverse complement strand
CTTAGTGCGCGATTCAGCTGACATAGCTCCCCGCCCTTGCGGTAAGAGTCATGTCCCCATACATATACATTACACATCCTGATGGTCTTCAAGCCACCCAGAATATCCGTACTCAGTTCTGTAATTGATGCAGTGATGCCCAACCGGGGCAAACTTGTTCTGCACCATGGTTTGATTCCACTATCCAAGAACAAACATGTTCGAAGCGCCAGGTATCATAAGGGGACTATTCGAGCATCAAGGAGGTCATAACGGGGATTATTGGGGTGTCACACAATAATCAAGAGGTGACCTGTTCGCCTTCTTGGCCTTTGATGTAGAATTGGCCAAGGCAGTATCAATCCACATTGGTGCTCGCACACAGTATGCACGACACGCACTAATGCCCCACAATCTGGACCATATGGACCACCCAACATGGTGCATACGAACTGTACACAACTTTGCGTACACACCTGTGCTGACAATATACAATAAGCGTGGAGAACAGAAAATCATGTCTCACACTTCTGACAATTCATCATGATGAACTGATCAAATTCATGCTTGAATGGTGTGCCAACTCTTCTGTTTGCAAGCGATTCTATTGTCCTGGAGACTACTATTTCATCCACAATCCCCTAAGGGAGAGTACCAGGTCCCATAATTCCTTTGAAGGTTTCAGGAGACAGGTAGTTCTGTCACGCACCGCAAGGATGTTGGGATGTGCTGCCGTATTCTCCACCAAGGCGGCGTAGTTCAATGGATCCGCCTCCACGGCAATCACCTTGGCCTGTGCAGGGGCATGGTCCGCAACTTACAATCCATGTTCTGTCAATGATCGTACTGAACCTATAGTTTGAAGGCTGTTCCATGGGACAAAAACTCATTTGACTCTGCAAGAGCGAATAACACTGATATCTAGCATGCTTATCATAACTTCAGTCCCAGAACACTTCGCATGTTCTGCAATATCTGCTGCGCAAATCTCAATCAAGAACGTCTCAAGCATTTTTTGCATATAGAATGCACTCGTCCTGGTTCAGCATGCAAAATGTTCTTGATAAACTTGGGCAATTCTGAACTACTGTAGAATATATGTTGGGCAAGTACCTACACTTGAAACACGGTTTCAGCGTTCTGTTGCAAGTGCTGATGAGTCAACTCAACTACACTACGATCGCCTTGTCATTGTTTTTGTTGCGATTATGAACTTTATGATGTTGTTGATTTGATTTGCTCACATGCCACGTGAGCCACTCAAACACCGATGAGTCTCTGTGCATGCGCTCTGTTTGCTAGAGCTTGAGCAGTAGAACATGATACCTGGGGATACTGGTATGCTAGCTGCAGGGCAGCATAGCCTACATGGGCGCCACCATCCAGGATGTACTTCACCTGTGAATGTAGCTACACGCACTTCAACTGAAATCCTGATGGAGTGGTGGAAACATCAAGAGACGTGCAACCTAAATTCCGTGCAACAATTCTTGCAAGCTGTACCACCGGGCCACGTCCGTTGTTCTAGGAGGGAGGCCGTCGTCTTGTGCAGCACAGGTCCTGCTGGCAAGATCTTGTCAAGGCTAGGACTGCCTCGGCCAGTGATTCATTAATGTACACACAGGCTGGCGGATTGTGTTTGACGAGCGGTTCATTATTCCAACAACAACAACAACAACAAAAATCACCATGGGGTGTAGGTGTATGGAGCATCAGTCAATACAACCTGTCAAGTACCCAGCTTAACGGGTTGCATTTGAGCTGGTGATTTTACAGAGTCCTATTTGCTCATCGGAGGAAGGAGCATGAATTTCCAGTGCAAACGATGTGCATTGCTGTGATTTAAGTTATTGCCTATGAACATCTCACAAGTTCTTAGCTCTCCTATCCATCTGCTGTTTCGAATGCCGTCGATTCTGAGATTGGGAAGGCCGTGCATCCTTACAAGAATAGACCCAACTGCAAACGTATTTAATGAAACATGCTATTGGACAAGGTATGAACTTTTGCACATACCTTCAGTCTAGCACAGATTACATCTTCACCAAACAAGCCTGTGTCGTACAAACGTCCACAGTTTGCAACCAAGCCAGTTTCTACTATCAAGTTGTCTTCATTTCTCTCCGCCATGTGTTCGATCATTAACACTATATATGGGCATGACTCTGCGCACCTCATGCTTGTCAATCTCACCCGCACCATATAGGCGATCGTCAAACACTTCCTGTAGCTCCTGTGAAGACCCAAGATGAGGTTTCAAATTGACACAGGTCGGAAGTGCCAGTTGTCTTGATTTGCTATGCACTTCAGTCAAAGCTCCATATTTGACTGAATACAGACCAGTGTACATCACTTCAAGTCCCAGAGCTTAAACCATACATTTTGGGTCGTTCCTTCGCGTTCTGGTTTAGCAGGAGCTGCAAATAAGCTTGTGGCTCTGAATGTGCTCAACAATTTGCAATTGAGTGCAATTGTGCCAGAGCAGTCAGCATCGCAGGCCATTGTCTTGGGAGAAGGTGCGGAAAGCGTGTTTTGCGGGAATCAATCACAAATTGGGCTACTAGGACCCTACACTCGGCTTCTCTTGGCTTCAGAAGAATCTTGTTATGCTCAGCAACACCAGACCGAATGAATTTAGCAAACAAAGTCATGAGCAACAATTGTGATGTTAAAACCAATGGTCGCGCGACATCTCTGTTCAAGGTTTTTGGAAAATCGAGCGATTCTCCGCCCGCGTGTGCTGGACAACATTGTAAACAAATGATACAGGCTACGGAAAGACTACTTGCTCACGCTCGAGGGGATGTCGCCCCCTCCCAAATCCAACATAGAATCAAACGAGACATATCTTCAACAGATCTCAAAAATTACCAGGGTGTCTTTCCCACTAACCACGGGCAATATCCAAACTGTTCAAACGTGTATGGTAGCACTATTATGGCGCAATTGCACCACACACCTGCGCACGACAGCAGAAAAAGCAGAGTTGAAAATGTCAGAAATGTTGACAACGGGTGTCTGGTCCGCACTCATACACTTACTTCGGCGTCAGAGCTGTTCGTACGAATCCTCAGCGGCCAATCAGGCATCTCTCTTGCGTACACCACCAGGGACTCGGGGAAGTTGTGAAAATCAACCTCTGGGCAAGCGTCCTCGAACTTGGGCTTGGGCTTAGCCTTGCTACTGATCTTGGCCCGGGACTTCCACTGCATTGTGTTTTGGCGGCTGAAGGTTTCGCCGTCAAACAAAGCTTGGCTCCAGGAGAGAGCGCACTCCCCCTCTGCGCTGCCAGCCCGCCGCCAGGCTCTGGGAGCACCACCACTAACAATCTGACTGTTTGGCTAGATTAAACCATTGGGCATCATGGCGATCATGGCGAAGGATAAAAAAATGTTGATACAATTAACCACTACCCAAAGATGACCCGCCAGACAGCAGAGCCTTGGAAGAGACATGGGAGCAGGCAGTATCTACTTATGAGAAGAGCTGGAGTACAACCACTATGCACTCAAGCCGACGCCTTACCCATTAGGCCAACCGATGTAGTTTACAATCACACCACCAGCTTCAGGAACTACCTCTTGCACAGGGAGTGATGGCTAGCTCGTTTTTACTTCCGCCATTCATGATGGGGCACTCCTGTTTGGGATACTGCCTACAAGTTGTGCGGGTTTGCGTCATTGTGCGTGATCCTGGGTCCACTTGGAAGTGAGAGTGACACTGCCCACTTTGTATGCTGTGAACACACTCGTCTGCACATTCGGGGCATGCTCCAGTACAACGCCAATCCTTTCAAAGCATACTGAAGCGCACAAACTAGTTAGCAACACATTCAAACGCTGACATGTCTCTTCACGCTCCAGTGTGGGAGCTGTGTGGCCGGGGATGCACTAGTGGCTGTACTGGCTATTGAGGTAGCTCCAAATGACAAAGGATCATACCAGAATACTGAGCATTGCGACCATGTCTGGCAAGTCGTCCAGTAAACGTCATTGCTGGATTTGCAAGATGTAGATGGTCGACCTGTCTTGATTCATGCATTTGAGGCTTAAACACTTGCTGCACAGGTTTCACATTGGCGGTTTCTGCGACTGGCTATGATTCTACGATAAGCAATATCAACTAGTAGTTCAAGTTCAAGTTTTATTTTGATTAATTTCTCTTTGAGCACCCACCTTTTCTCTCCCACCACCCCTGCACCTCCCCTTCCCCCCATGCGCGCAGCCAGGGCAACAATGCGACTTGCGGATGAAGTTGCAAGCTCGGAGCATGGTGGCAACCTAGATGATGAAGCTGTGGATGTCGAGGGCGCACTAGGTCCCCAAGATCTTCTCCCCAAAACACTCGTTGAATCATGGCTATCTCTGACCAAGTTTTGCGTGCTTATTTCTTTATTGTTATTGTTATTGCTGCAATTGATACTGTTAGTGTCATTCACACCATCCGAATTGCGCTGGGACACAGTCTCCGAGCTGCTATTGGCAAAGCACTTGAGCACCTTTGCCAGGTGTCCCCCAGGCACCCAATCCGATGCCTTTGGGAGCTGAGCAATCTGGGCGAGCGCCGCTCGCTCATCATTACTGTTGGTCAAGGTTACTCGGAAGCCTCCTAGCCTGTCCCCTCCAAACTTTTTGACGTGTCTTCCATAGCTCCGTTGAGTGTAGGAGCACATAGACGCTCCGCTGCCAGCGCGTGCCCCCTGCCCAGCAAGGGAGGCCAGGTACATGCCATACATCTGCACACGCTGGGCATGGTGCCAGGTGAAGGTGTTGACGTCCACGCAGTTGTTGTTCCCAGCAGGGTGCTCCCCACTCCACCGCTGGTCACCTACAAAACAGCGCTCGGGCATGCCCTGCGCACGGTGGTTGGGGGCGCGGGGACGGCAGAAGGCGGAGGT
Organism: Pyramimonas parkeae; assembly: GCA_018697155.1. Lineage (NCBI taxonomy): Eukaryota > Viridiplantae > Chlorophyta > Pyramimonadophyceae > Pyramimonadales > Pyramimonadaceae > Pyramimonas > Pyramimonas parkeae. The sequence continues at coordinate 7,413 of NHOP01000953.1, read as the reverse complement.
TGAGTGCCCTGCTAACAGTTGAAGTGGAAGGAGCTCATGACAGGAATCATGTTCGCACAGTCCCAGGTTGAGGTTTGAAAGGAAGCAATGTTGTTGATGCTGCGCATAATACCAGCCACCAACAAGAAAATAGAAATTATGATTGACGACACACAAAACACTACAACGCACAACAGTTGGAACAATACCACCAATCATGGCGTCAATATCAGTACTGATTTTTCCTATACTCACTGCACAACCAAAGTGAACATCATCATCTCTGTTTTGGCCACATGAAAAATGATAAAGTTACAATGCTTGTGCCGCGTGGACCACCACAGCAATGGTTCAGACTCCGCAGCATCCGCAGCAACAAGCCTGCTCTAAGCATTACGAGTGCGGTGCAAGTGCGCGCACCTGATTGGCCAGCATGATGCCGACGGCTGCGTCCTCAAGCCACCCCAGGGATGATATTGTGAACGGCAGCTGCAGGGTATGGGCGTGAATTTCTTCCACTATACCCTCCACAAGGTCCCTGGACATCATGTACCCACCGCCCTGCATGTACTTGGGCATGGGCCTCATGTGGTGCGGGAATTGCTCGGTGGGAATGTACCTGGAGTACAACCGTAAGACAGAGTTGGTCAGAGAATACAGAGATTTGTAAACATTCAAGTGTTTGTGGTCTTTGTCTGAGCTCGTGCGCGAATGTGCAATGGTGCTGCGCTTTGAGACGACACTGACTTGGTTGACATCTATTTCGGAGGCTCAAGAAGGATCTGCAGAGTAGTTGTTTCTGAAGAGTATCTTACAAGCAACTTCTGCAGCTTCATTACGCAAGAGAATGTTCCTGCATTCTCTTGCAAGCCGCTGGTATTTGAGGCAGTTGACTCGGCGGGTAATCGCCCACCAGCCTGGGAAGCCAGATCTATTCATGGGACATGCCGAGGCAGGTGCATTCAGTGATTCAACCTATTGAATTGTGCCCTCCAAGCTGCATGCATACTTTGCAAAACCCTTGCCAGCATTGTTTCAGAGTAAAACAACCAACAGCGCAGATATAGCAGGATCTGGGATAGCCCATGAGGGATGGCTCAAGTGGTCCAAATGTCAGACTATAACCCTCAGGGTCCTAAGTTCGATCCACAGCTTTGCATGGTTCTGTTTCAGCTGGCAATTGGTGATGCCAATTAGTGGAATCATCGAAAAGATTGATATCAGAGGGCTCCATATAATTGGAAGAATCTGAATATGGGCAAGGCCATTGGAAATGCAAGCCATTGGTTGTGTTAGTTTTCACGGATGTCATTGCATCCATCACATGACGCAAATGCCTTATACAGATGTGCATAGAGGTTAAATTAACAGAGATGAAGACCAATGAAAACATATGAAGTATACAAGGTAATAGAAGGGCACAGTTGATTTCAAAAGCCAACAGAATGGTGTACAAGTAAGTGCGTATGAGCGCTTCCATGTGTAGGGCAAAAGAATGAGGGACACTGTATTGATACGATTAACAGTCCTTGCAAACTGGTTCAGCAAGTCACGGGGGTACTTGTCCATTGACAAACAGATTACGAGACTACCACACAAAGTCTCTGCCAAACAACTACTGAAGCCCAGTGTTGTCATCACATACAACAACCAGGCTACCATTTGTTTGTGGAGGGCAGTTCCGTGAGGGACACGTGGAGTTGGTTTTTGTTGCCCCAGTACAAGCAGTCCTGGCTGGCGCTGAGCAGGCGGTCTCCAAGGCCCCGCGTGCGCACCAGCTCGCTCAGCACCCGATCCATGCGCACAAACGTGTCATCGTCCGTCTTCAAGACGTACCTGGGAAGATGCACAGTCTGTTGGGTCAGCGTCAAAAGGGCACTGGAGCATCCACAGAGGCCGTGGCATGATGGGAGCACAACAAGTTTGATTGTTGGTGCTTGAATGCTGTGTGCCAGTTCTTTGGTGTCAACACTCCAACAGGAAGGCGCACCTTCTGGAGCTGGACATTAGCAAGATTTCTTCAAGGAGAGATGTCTGTATTCACACAAGACTGTATAGCTACACAACCAGCTAGATTTCATGCGGTAGATATCATTCTGGCAAACACGTTTCTTTCTTCCTTCAATCTGTCCCGATGAACGCATACAAGACAATGCAGGGCGATATACGACGGTCAATCGACAGGACGACATAGAGGACAAACTATGTCTAATTGCGAACCTTTGAAGTGACAATACTGCCAAACAGATTTCAGAGCACGGTCATCAGCTTAGTGCTCCACTCTGTGTCTGCAGAGAGAAAGTGAGCAGAGTCGGTGCAACAAAGACTCAAAAACAGCCTAGCACCAGCACCAGCCTAGCACTACCCAACCCTGTTGGCACATCTGCTTGCAATGACCATTCATCACTTATTGACCCATAGCAGCATACACCATCAAAATTTGCGCATGGTTGCAGCAGCACGTTTGCATGCACAGGTATATGTTCTCATGTACGTGTTGTGAGGATTGCATGTGCACGTGTTCAGGGAAGTATCCGATATCAGAGGGCCTGGTACAGCCGAAATTGATCCATATCGGAAGTGCCCTATACTTTCTGATAAGCGGGCTGTTGGAATCACAGAAATGGAATGGCAGGACTCCTGGCACACGTTGTAATCCTGACTATGGTGTGATCTAGTGTTTGTTGGGCTAGTACCGAGCCGGAGATGGTCTTTGCTCCATGGCTGTGACAAAAAGGTGGAGTGATTTGACCTGCAGGAATATTGGCACACACTCTGTTGAAGCGTCGTCCCCGGGCTTGGTGTCACAAGACCTCAAGCACAACAAGACGTGCATATTGTCATAGTTCTCAATATGAAGCTTGGCAAATATACAGGCCACCTGGCTTAAATCATGACAGAGCCATTGGATCAGACAAACCAGAGACAGCTCGAGCATGCCGTACCTACGGACACAGCGTATGAAGAGCACAAGCAATACTTGCTGTAGAATTCAAACACAACCGCTACTTTTTGAGCAGCTAGTTTCTTGAGATTCCTCTAACAAGTGTAGGCAAACACAAATCCACCTGTTTGTGGATCAAGAATTAACACAGACATGCTGACGAGACAACAATGCACTAGGTATAGTTTCCATTAAAAGCACTGCAAGAAAATTCATAAAGCAATCCTGTTTGTTGGACCAGTCCACAGAAGGAACACAAACTTTCATAGTTCGAAGCTAGACAATGCAACACTTCTAATGATGTCGTCAGTGTGTGCACTAGGATCCCGTGAGCATCGTTCTGTGGATGCATATTGTTTTGACATGATACACAGGTTGGAAGGCATACCTCATGCAGTGACAGAGTTGCGCGATTCAGTTGACATGGCTACCCTCCCAGTTTGCAAGGGTCGCATCCCTATACTTATAAATCTATGTACATATAATCATACATGCATGCATACCTACAGTTTACAACACAGTAGTTCCTTGTATCTCTTGAACATTTGCCTCCTATTTTGATATGTATGTGTCTGTTTGCATAAACGAGCAAAGCCCGACACATGCCCTAGAATCAACCGTTCTACCCTTTAATGTCGATAAAACTTGTGAACAACCAATATTCATGGTGATTGTTTAGGGGATTGGTGTGTATAGCATCTCCCAATCGAATATCAATAAAGCATCTGCGGCTCTAAAAACTCCAACTTGCCGCGTTGCACAGCCCGGAATATTGTTGTGCTGGGCCTGTTGCGCACCGTGAGTGAGTTGTAGCTCTCGTTCACGGGCGCCTGCACAATGTCTCCGTGCTTGGCCATCTCGCGCGCGATGGTTTCTTGGAACGGTTCTGGCACATCCCCAATAATGAACAAGCCGCGCCACGTCACCTGGCAGCAGCTCCGCCCGACGAGCCACAAGGAATTGCAATATCAATGATATCAATGCAAATGCAAGGACTGAAAAGCAGCTTCCAATACACAATTGGAGGCTTGTGCTTGTGGCTGCTGGCTTGCTCATTCAGGGCATTCTCATCCATAGCTCCCGCGTTCTTACACCCGACTGTTTCGACATGAAATGGTTGTATGCAAAACGAAGAGTATGTATTTTTTGGCTGTTGTGCTTCACAGATGACCAAACAAATACATCTCAGAAGGGCGGGCATCTTCTGATGTGTGCAGGGGCTCAACAGTGCAGTCTACATGCATCACGGATATTGATAAGGCTTTGGCAACATCACATTTTCATCAACCAAAGAACACACATGCAGATCGCTTGAACATTGATGGAAAATGTCGCGTTTCTATCCAACCTACACACCAGACAACAGCAAGGGTAGGACAATATCCAATGTAAGAGTGTTTGCGAGTTTGAATGTATGAAGCTGCTTTGATTAGCTGTTTGTTTTTCATTTCTCAGCGCGACCTTTCAATGTGATCTGGACTCTACACCAGCAGACCTTGAGATGGACAAGAATCTTGGAACATTTTCCACACGTTCACAAATTCAGGAAGCGTATATTCTGTTCCCTTGTATTGAGAATCCTGCTTGAATGGTTTGACAAGGACTCTTGATATCAACAACGTGGCGGAAAACGCCATTCACACTTTTGCTGATCACTTTGAGGGCGGGTTGAGATTTGTAGCAGACGCTGCAGGGTGGGGGCACCTCATAAGGTCTTGAATGTGCAGCGACAAGTGTCGCCCTGATGGATGAAAGAATTGCGAAAAAGGCCCATAAATTGTGATTGGAGCATCAGAGTTACCAGCACAATGTTCATCAAACTCTGTCAAGGTGCAAGAGTGGAAAGCCAGCAAGATGGATTAGCACTCTCTGGTTCACAACTCATGTAGGGCAAACTGAGGACAGTGTGGGAACACTATACTTGTCACCTATGTTCACAGTGTATCACAAGACAAATCTATGTGCACTAAGTGGCTGAGAAATCGGCAAACTAAAGGAATGACAGCGGAGGCTATTTTGATTTTGTACACCAATGGTCGTTGCTTACCTGGTGCAACAGTTCCTAAGGGATATGCTGCACACGTGGTTGCATAATGCTTGTCTCCTACTAGGAGGAGAGCTATGGCACAGAGCTGTAGGCATACCTACAGGCGCAAATTGTGCCATATTCTGAAAACATATAGTGCATCAGTAGTGACAAGGGCCCCTCTAAAAGCAACTGTGAGAAGAAGAATATGCTTTGGGGAAGCAGCTTTTGGTACTTCCACTGAGAATTGACCACACCCTATGCATTGGAATCGCAAGCGTGGGTCTTAAGCCATATTCGCCTCCAGGACATTCACCCTGAGAATCATCTTGAGCTCTTTCCTTGGGCATGAAGGTTTGAGAGCACCACACACATGCGCAGAAGGGCGCGTCCTTCATTGACTGCACTCTCCGTCAACAGTCGAAGTATACTTTTCATTTGAGTGGGATTGGATATTGTTCCCTTAATTAAGCTATGTTCCAATGATACAATCCCGCCCAACGGAGGCTGCATCAATTGGAATGCAGCTCAAGGGAACAATATTCACCCATCAGATATTGCCAATATCAGCAAAGGGGTCTCATCGAGCCAACACTCAAGAAACGCCTGAAGAAGAAACATTGCAGCATCTGGACCGTGTGCTGGCAGGAGCCTTTGCCAGTCTGACCAGCAACGCAAAATTTGGAATCCTGACGAAGCACGATCCTCAATTTTCCATTACTACCGATACCAATGTGAGTTTGTCCATGGATGTGATATTTGTCGGGCGCATTTTGTGTAGATTGTAGGCTACAAGATCTTGAAGAAGGTACGTTTGGTGGCGGCTGCGGAGGGGCATACAGCAACAAGGTAGTAGGTTGGATGACCAAACTCACAGCGGACATTGAACGGATCTGCAATGATGGCGCTGCTCTGATACAGATCATGGCATCACCATGCCTGGACCGTACTGCCATGTGTGCCTGGCTTTGAACTGGACGAACTCACAAAATGCAGGAAACTAGCCGGACCGTGCACAGACACTGAACCCGCTCGGCGTAGATTGCTCATCAGTACATGACTTACACACGTCGCTTTGACAAAATATGAGAATCATGCTCACGGTCGTTGATCTTGAGTCATGTTCACATACCTTTGGGGAAACAATGTGCATCTACCATTGAAAGTTTTGAGCTGGATTGGGCTGCAAAAAGGAGTAGCACTGTTTGTGCTTGCAATAGAGCTGGCCTTGAATTTGCATGGATCTGTTGCTTCCGTAAAGGCACCAGATACGATGGTGGCAAGATTGATTTCATTCATACAACTACACAATTGGCATCCCTCATTTCAAGTCAATCAAATCAAGCATACAATACAATGACTTAGCGGGCCCTTATCATTCATCGTCAAAACTGGATTCAAATTTAGCTTTTGTGCCGACAACAAAATGAGTCCTCATCAACACCTGGACAGGATGAGTCTTCAGTCCAATGCATCAGACATCAGGAGCATGGACATGCCAGATCTTTGCGCGCTCGCATAACAATATCCAATTTTCAGTTTTCATGTGTGTTATGTTCCAAAGAATGCCTTCAGATTCCATACTGTGGTATGTCACTGGACTTCCAAAAGCACAGCAACATGGTAAAATGAATTCGTGACCGATGGTATGTGTTGTAGATCATACAATGTTTCTTCGATCACGCGCCAAACCATTTTTTTTGACATTTGACCAAAATCAAATTTTGTTTCATGTGAACGAGCACAACCCGCAGGTATCTTTGGCTGGAAAAACGAGACACATGTCATTGGATTCCATGAGGATGAATGTGACCATGGCTGCAACATGTCTGTGTGGCGCTGAACATTGAGTACCAGAGTATTGCAGAATCCTCCATGTACACATCCAATGTACTATGTCCATGCACATTCTCGCACGCAGCGTAAGATGTGCAGTGTATGTGAAAGGTCATGACAGGTTTGGAAAGGGCGTTGTCCCTATATAAAGGAAAGAAGTGTACCATATGTAGCGGTGGAATTGAGAGTGCGATTCCGTAGACATGGCTCTCCCCCATTTGGGTAAGGTTCATGTGCCCATATACACATCTGTAGTAAAATGGAACTCATTGTGCACTTTTCCTTGGAGCAATGTTGAGCGACGTGGAATTTGAACCGTGAGATAGGTTGATGTGGCTTCCCACCCAGCCAGTATGGGGCATATCCCATTGGATACAGAACGTGCACATGCACATGACCTATATGTAATTGTATACATGAATATGTGTACATAATCATACATATATGCATGATCGTATACATAAACGTTACATACATATATGTATGTATTTATTGATACAGCTTTTCGCCCAGCCTTCCGTGGTTATCTTTCATTTTCTATGCACAGAAATGTACGTATGTCGTACATGTATGCCGGTAATATTGCATGTATTTTTGAGTGCATACATGTGCTAACAGGTAAGTTGTA
>NHOP01000952.1:0-12291 GCA_018697155.1 Pyramimonas parkeae | reverse complement strand
CCTGTGCTGTCCCCTTGTATATCTTGGATGTACTGTATGAACTACTAGTGTAGTAAGCACGCATTCGATTGGTCTTCCAGTGCTTGCTGAAGAGTTGGGCGCGCATATTATTTTCATCACTGTAGTAACGGTTTCACATTGTTTTGTATATTGCTTTTGTGTTTCGAACAGGCCAGATGTTGGGGTGGGTGATTTGCCAGTGGATATTTTTAGCTGCTACTCGGACGTAACTTTCCGGCGAGCACATTTTTTTTGAGCCCGCCATGGCAGAAATCTCTGGCAAAGATGATTAAGCTTTGGGATCTTCGAATCGAGCCCTATCACTTTTCTACCTGCGCCGTCTTGGAGAAAATGTGCATGTGACTTAACACCCACGTGTACACTTTCGTAGCGGTGTGAAACTGTGCAGGAAACACATGGCCTGTTTGGTTCATGTGGATTTGCATCGATGAGCAGGTTCATTTGATAGGGATTGTGAGATACATTCTCATTGAATCCTACCATGCACATGAGACTGGATCGAATACAACGACTTCAACCGTTGCCTTTTTCAGTTTTGAAATCAAGAATTTTAGGGACATGCCCCTTGCGCAAAGGGCGGGGAGCAATGTCAAGTGAGCGGCGCGCTCAATGCCATCATTGCACAGGCTTGACTTCCACACCCACGTACATGGTCACAGGATCCAAGCAGATCGCATTTGAAAATGCCCATTGGAATAGCCAGCTGACCTGTGCGTTTCCATATGACAGAAATATGTCGTTTTCACTCGTACACTGTTGCATTAGCTCTGTGTGTAGATGAAATTAAACGTGGCGGGTGTGCACGGATGCATACAAGCACGTCAGCTGGTGCCATCTGCGAACAATCCCTCGCCATCCTCGAAGAATGCATAGTATACAGAATCACAAATTGAAATTTAATGGTTCGCGCTAGCTTTGTTTAAGATTCCGTGATGCTCTTGTCTCGCTGCACTGTACATCACCTTTATGTACGCTGAGATAAACGCAGGTCATCAGGTTGTAGTCTAAATTTGGACTGGGGAACATAACAATGCTAGGATTTGCAGCATCAAGTGCTTATCTTGATTCAAGTGATGCACAGATGAATTCTTGTGAGATTCATGCAATTTATCAGCATATTGAAACGCAATTAGGCATGCATGCATGTAGTTGCACACGGCGATGCATGCCCGAAACATGAACAGCATATGCAAAAGTGGGATCTATCGACTCAACAGCTTGTGATTGCGATGTGCAGGTGGTCCACTCACCCCGCTGACCTGCAGCTTCTGAGCCTGCTGATTGGCTCTCTGCCGCCAGCTGGCATGCGCGAGATCCCCATTCATCTGCCGTCCTCGTCAGAGCCGGAGGCAAGAGAGAGCGATGTTTCCTCTGCTCCATAGGCAGCTTGCATATGGGCACCAGCTTTGCCACGACCCACCTAGGCAGGATGCATTCAAAGCGGTCGAATTCTGCCGCTTCAAGTCTTGCGGGGTCTCCATCTTCTGAGCAGCAAAGACTTGTTGGAAGCGTTGTAATTGCAGAAAATTTGTGTGTTACACTGTGTTTTTGTTGGAGAAGGCTCCTGGACATGCTTTGTCCACGGCGCAATTGCCTCAGTGATTGCGGCTTGTTATCCTTTGTTCACTGGCTATTCGATTCCAGAGATATTTGTCCTCCGGCCATCTCCAGTGTAGAACAAGGCGCAGTGAACAGCAGAGTATGCATTTAAGCTGCAAGCACGCCCAGTTCGGTTGGCATACTTGGAAGCTAGATGGACTCGAACTCTTCCGGGATCTTCAATCGATCACCAGTTGGAAGGTTTCTATCTCGGCAGCGAAGTTCTTGTTGAAACCACTGGTTGGTGGGCCGCGCTCGAATGCTTAGCAATCTTCCCGAACAGTCGAATTTACATTGAAGATGACATTATCTCGCACGTTTATGTTCTTTGAGGATTCGGTTTATCAACCCCAGATTGTGTTTTCCTTCATCCGCTCTGAGGTGCCCTGCTTGTTTCTCGAAGGAACACAGCTAAGCTGAAACTTTCGATTCTGGTAGATGTGAGCAGGTGTTGTAGGCATTGTCACAACCGCGTGGTTCACTTGCACGTACCATGTCGACTCGTTGCAACAATCAATTGCTACGCACGGTGACAGTGCGTTTTGCTGTACCATAGGCCTGCCATTTTGGGACCAACCATGGGGACAGTCCTTGGATCTGGATCATCACGTGTCACCCGCCATAGATGCACACATTGCACCGCATGGTGTATGATTCAAGGAGAAGCATCAAGTGATTCCTGAATGCGATTTCTGTTCAACCTTCTTGTATTCAAATGATATTGACACTTCTTGTTGCTGGCGGCAATGAATGTCTTTTCCCGGATCGTTTACTCAACGTTGTGTTCAAAGGACCTTCAAGCAGCAATCAGGGTTGGTTTGAAGGAGGCAACTGTCTCTCAGGTATCACAATAAGCATTGTTCACACACCGGTCAAGGATTGTCATGCCACACTAAAGCACCGAGTTGATTGCGTATGGATGTACAAATATCAGTCAAGTTCTCTGACGGGAAGTGAGACACGTCTCTTCTGATCATGTAACGGGGTAAACATGGAAATCGAGAATAGCCTTAGAATGTTGTAGAATTGAGAGACAAAGTTGACATGGCCTCCATCCGGAGAGTTATGGGACTCTCCCTATGTGTACGTGTGGCCACAGTGATCCTGCTTATGCCATGCTCGTCCCTTGCTTCACTCTAAATATGTGCTGACAAACGCGTGCTTAGTTGTTGTGCCCATTCCGAAATATGGATGCCATGTGTCACAGGCTCTTGTGCTAGCATACCTATAGTACAAGAGATTGTCACGAATCAACAAGTTTACATGTTTAGTCAACAAACCTGCCATTAGATGCTTGCTTGTTTTCCAATGGCCAGAGCCACGCAATATGCTTGCGCAATATGCACTCTGTGGGCATGTATTGTCATCTGTGGGCAAGTGATATCTTGGGAGTGGTACAATGAATATGATGCGTATGTTTTTTTGTGTATACTGTTGTGTGTTGGGCGTTCCATGCATGCATGGTTGATACACTGTGACCCAGCATCCGTGCAGGTGCACGTTGTTTTCGCTGTGTGAAATGCCTATGATTGTTTTCAATGTCTGTGTGTGCGTGCCTGAACACCTTGTGGGATAGTTTTATTTGGCCTCCTTCATGTACAAACAGATGCAGCTTGTACTCCACCCACCGAACCAAGTGTAGGAATGTTGCAGGGTCGCAAATAAACACACGGCTTCTGCCATGTACCAAGGGTTTATGTTTTCTGGTACCTGGGGTCCCCCCTGAAATACCGCCATCGTGTCACTCTGGATAGCTTGGTGTGCCACATGTCAATTGGTTATTGGGTTCTGGTAGTCCATGTGGGCTAGCATGTTGGCTGATCATTGGGTCCATGGGTCCACGTTTTAACAAAAACGCTTGCAGGCTTCTATTTCGTACGTACTGGGATCAGGGAGAGCGCATAAATTGCAATTTTCTGGTAGTGAGTGAGTTCTTGGTATGGATAGTCTGCCTTGAAGCAAAAATGTATATCATGAATGCGCAGCATGAATGTTGCGTGTGTGCGCAGAGGCCTGTACGCTTGCTTACACTCAATCTTTGCGCGGGATCAGAGCTGGTCCTGCTTTGTGGCAATGAGCCCACTCTTGGTACGCTCCCTGGTGGCTGCCCCTCACATGGTATCGCTTAACGCAGGAAATTGTCTACAAGGAATCATGTGTGAGCGCGCGTGTTTCCTGCACATGTGATGTTCGAGTTTTGAGTTTCAAGGAAGATGATTCTTCAACATATGCTCTGTGGATTCTACTGCAGTCTCTATCCAACAAATGTTGCGGATATGAGCATCAGTGCAAGACAACAGTGCGCTACGGCCTGTTGTTCTATGAGCTGCAAACACAGAGAGTATCGCTTGCATCATGATTCGTTGTTGCATGCTCAACTGCTACTGTGGATACAATGTTCATGATATGTTTTGGGAGAAAAGTTAGATCTCCAATGACATCCCCTTTCCTACTTGAGCTGCCTTGCTTTGCGTTGAGTGTCGCTCAACTAGTTTTGGACATCGCTATTCACAAACTCTATGCTACCAACAATTGTTTTCTTCTCGGCAATGATATACGTTGAGTTTATTCATCAGAATTAAGAATTAAGCATTTGTCATGACCAAGGTTCCGCTGGAATGTTTGTTGCCCAGCAATAGGAGCTTGGTTAGAAGCCCTCTTCTATTCTGAATCACAGGTGAGGCGGAAATTCTAGCTAGAGAGCACATGGTACATGTGGGCGCAATTCTGAAACGCTCGCTGCAGCTAAGGCACCCCCAATGGTTGGACGCGGTAGAACTTGACGATTGCGTGCAAGCGTGTATTCTTGTCCGGTGCGCCTTCCTGTCTTGTGCACCCACTGTTCCACGAGCAAGCACCTACTGTTGCAAGTTGGTAGTGTCAGTTGTCCCTTTTTCATCGCAACTCATCACATGGACTTGGAGTGTTGGATGTACTTGTGGGTGCGTTGAAGCGGAGATGGAGATTTCACACAACATCATGGGAGCTGATTCATACCATGACTCTGCCATATAACGTTATGTCCCCATCATGGAGCAGTGTTTGCACGAAGAGAGGATTTCATTTTCATTTTCCATGCAAGATATGTGGGGATGTTTCGTTTGTGATGTGCGCACAGACGGGAGCCTGGCAAGGTTTGGCTCTATCGATGCGGCGAGACCTCTGACATTTACCCCAACATGCAGACACCACCAGAACGTACCGAATGTTTCAAAGAAAGTCTACAGAAGCTGACTGCTCTCATGCAGATTACTTTGCCACTTAGAGACACAATATCTGAGCGTGCACATTTTAGCAGTGAGTGGAAAAACGCGTCTGATGTCTGTGATACCGGTTTCAATGCTAATCCCATTGGCGTCATAGACTTCGACATGCCCCGACACCATGTGCCTCAGGAGATGCAGGTACACATTCCTTTCCTGGTCCCAAGTTATCGAAGCATGCAAATGGAAGTATGCACAATCTGCAACATACCCAATTGGAAAACAATTGCACTTGCACATGTAAATCGTTTGAAGATCCCTTAATGAAGGGATCATCTATTTGCAACTGGATGAAATATGTTTTTTTTTGGGAAGTTGTGGTGCAATCAGGAGTATCGTATTGTAAGAATGAAGATGCCGCGCATATGCCATTATAATTTTGAAGTATTTGGCTTTGGCTTGCCTGTGATTTTCAATGTGTGCAGATAGTTACTGAAGATTCAAGGCTGGTAGCTTGGATTGACTCATGCCGCGAAGTTTATGTGTCATTTCACAAGACTTTGCCAGCAACTAAAGCATCGGCAATCAGCCAGTGCATAGCTACAAAAGGATGCTGAAAATGGGAGAGTGTAGACACCCAGACTCCTAGGTGTAATGATTTCCTTTGCATATTTGGTCCCTTACAGATTTGCTGATCATACAGATCGTTTGCAATCAGCTAAGCAGCGCGGTCAGATGTTTGAGTGCCAACAAAAAAGTTCTGCATATCCGGTCTTTGAAACATGCTGAGTAACGCACCTCGAACCCCTAGTGCACTGCAGAAGAAAACTTTGGTTGAAATGGAAGTGCTTTCATGCTTTCATGCTGTAGACAACAACAACGATGGACACACAACGGTTGACTTTATGACAAATGAGAGCATCATTTTGCAGTCTCCATCCTGTAGGTTGCTTTCAACTGCAATATGTGGCATATTGAAAGGCTAGGATAGCATAAACCATGCGGGTGGTACGGTCGTAGGCCATATCTTAACAAGTCATGTGAACCTAGCAAGCCAGCCCCTTCGACTTAAGTATGCCGCATCATGCCCCTGCGGTTATGATCCTGAGCTTTGCGTGCAGCCACCGACGGTCGTTTTCCTTTAGCTCTGGTAAGCCCAGGCTTGCCTCCAGACCCCTTGCCGAGGCCTACGCCTGGACTGATCTTCGATATCGAGCTAACCCCTTCAGGCCTGGGACCGCCCTTAGAATCCTTCTTGATAATTCCTGTTTTCTTCGGCCCCAACTTTTTCAACATGTCTTTTGAAGACGTTTTCGAGCTCTTGGCGCCTCTCCAAGACTCATCGGAGCCCCCAGGCTTCATAGTGGCATTGCGTTTTTTCGAAACCTGCGTAAGAAATCGACCCACCATGAGGGAGCAGGACACATTCATCACCAGTTTGTTGAATGGGCGTACACAGGACCCAAAAAGATTTGCGTAGTGGATGACATGTCAGCGGCTCGGAAGCAGATATGCCAAAACTTTTTGGGCTTGCACAAGCCTAGTCATTTGCACTAATCATGCAGCAGAGTACCCACGCAATATGGCGACAAGAAGGGATACAACGTCAACACTCACCTTGCTCACAAAAGCATATGGTGACTTGATATCCCCCTTGGAGCCATTGTGTGGGCTTCCAGTAAAGTGTCCCCCATCCTGTCTCTTATTGCTGCCTGGACGGTGCTTTTCTCCGGGATTTGTTGATCCCAAGCTCTTGGAACCCTTACTCTTTGAAGCCACAAACCCAACGCCATTCCCGGAAACTCGCATAACTCGAATCTCCCGTTCCTTCAGGCTGTGGCTATTGAGGTTAAGCGCCGCGCGCGCTGCTTGACGGGTTTTGAATAATACAAATCCAATGCCCTTGCCCTTATTGGTGTCACGATCTCGCACCTGCCAGTGAATCCTCAACACCATCGATGTCCCAAAACACTGTCATTTCACTAGCAATAATCCGAAATTTCCACAAACTGCAGCCATAGTCTTTTGCATAGTTTCCTAACTGGTGTACACTGTTGTCGCAATACAAGTTAGGCATACATTTTGTATACAACCTTGGGTTCAATTACCATGTCGTTATGCTCCTTGCTCTATGAAACTGTCGGAACTTGATGTGTAGAACCTACAGAGACAAGAGAATACTGGTTGAAGCTCCGGCAGTAAGAATTTTTGGTACAGCTCTTTTGTCATCAAGACGGCCAAATCACGTGCAAACATTGGGTTCGTTGCCAGCATTCAACGTTGGAAGAGGGGTCATATACAGCTTATCAAAAGGACAAACGCATTTGTAGACTACCAGGAGCGATTGTAGCATTGTGCAGGGGGTTCACCAGTCTGACCGCCTCTACAGAATCAGCCAACTCGTCGTATGTGCTCGCTGCTCCATGAAACATACGTATCACGTCTTCTTCCTGTTCCATGCCCTCCCCATGCAACCCCGACGCCTCGCATCAAACCAAACGTCAGCTATCACACTGACAGTGGGCGAACCACTGAGCTGCTGTAGCGAAAGCAGAATCGGGATTGGAAGAGATTGTGCGGGTGCTGCGCTAGGAAGCAAGTGAGCGGTGGGGCATGAAGATGGGGAAGGAGAAAGCGGACCGTGGTATTGTACGCGAGGTTGCCAATGAACACCGAGAGAGTACGCTCGTATTCAACCCCCTTCGCGTTGTAGGCGGTCGGACGCGCAGCGCGGTCCACCCGGATGTGGCGGCCTCCCATCTGCTCGTAGAGAAAAATGAAACTACCGCATACCATTTGTGCAAGATAACAGAAAACATTGCAACAAGCTGGTAGAACTTCAACTGCAAACAGAAGTGACGCGTGCCCCAGACTTCATGAACAGAGATAGCCCAGAAACAACCTCGATAGAGAATTGAAAATCACACCACAGATAGCACCAGTCAAGAATGCGAGCAACGCTAGCTGCAATTATGCAACGAATACGGTGGCACGTTCCAACAGCAAACAAAGATTCCCAGATGACAGCGACAACAAGGGAGCGACAACTGGGGACTGGCTGAACTGTAAGCATGGAGATCTCTTCGGCGTGCAAAATATGGAACAGTTTCAGACTTGTGCAATTACTCATGCATAATTCACTGATGAATCAACTGGACCATGGTTCAATCCAAAAGCGCGTTTGAGTTAAGTATTCCACCCGATTTTAATGTACACTCGGATCAAGGGAACAGACACCAAAGACAACTTGAACCACCTGTACAAAATGAAACACTTGTGACGAACATAGTACCGCAACGTGGCCCTTTCTCCAAGAACATGGGCGATGGTATGCAAGAATTGTGTACAACTCACCTCTTGCATGTTCATTGCTAAAGCAGCATCTGCCTCTGCAGTTGCACACGCGTAGGACACAACAGCTCAGACTGTTGACCCAATTCTGTGAAGGTCTCCCTTTTACTAAACACGGCCCATTCATGCTTTGAGGAATCAATCATGCTGCGATTCTGGTACAAGAATAAGAGATCAGAGTTCCTATGTGTTAACAGTGGTCGGATCTCCGAGGCATGAAGACATGGACAGCTGTTTCATATCAACTAATTTCCATGTTTTCAAAAGCTCGCGTTAGACTTTTATGGTGAAAACCCAGTCTAATTTTGGTATGCCTTTGTGGATGGGCTGCCTCTACTGATCACAAGTTTAAACGCCATGATGGAGAGGTACGCCTCAGTACACCGTTCCAAATCAGAACACTTGGAGTGGCCAGCCTCAAGCTTGGCTTGTCGATTCTGCTGCGCAAGTTGGCGATCCGCGAAGATGAGGGCAGGGACACATGTTTCGACAATGCACAGAAAATGTTCTCAATCCTGTTACAGAAAATCGGCAACATCCGACGACTGCAGGCCAGCGACTATCCAAAATCTGACAATACACCTCAACTATACCCGGAACCTGGCATGCAGGAAGTCTTTTGGCCTGGCACTGTATACCATGTCTGTCCAGGGCAGTTATCAATTCATGTTTCGACACTATCTGTATTTTTTTTGCAAGGGGAGCATCAGACGGACGCAATACTGCGTGCAAGATGCGCGGTGGTCTGGAGTGCAGCAACCTTGGACTCCGAATCAATCCTTCTGGCTGAAAGCCTTGGCACGTGCTTGTCGACGATATCTTGCCCACGCATTTCAATTCCTGATGGTGGTCTTTTGGATGCACCTGCCTCCAGAGTTGGCCGCGCGACTGTTGGTGCGGCAAGTTGCGAAGCGTGTGTTGGTGGACTGAATCCCAGGCACGTCCAGTGCGACTGACCACATCCGTTAACATATCCAGCTCAATTTGCATGTGCAGCGATAAAGTGATGGGTTTCAGCGCACAACCCATTTGACACGACGGCTTCCCTAACAACAGATTGGGTTCATTTCCCTGCATCAACGCATTCAAATTGGATCGAATGGTTGGAAGGAAGGAGTTGGAACTTGACCATAGTGCTGTTGTCCGTGCCAGTACGAGCAGGCGCACTGTTGTCACATGTACATCAAGTCACATGCAGCTGCTTTGTAGACACATAAACACATACACACAAGGTGATGAACGCTTTTCCTCAGCATTGATCAATACTTGACTGTTGACAGTAGACAATTGAAAACACATATGTCTCTGTCACGTGTTATTTGCACACCAGGCAGGACAGGGGGGTTGGGCAATGTGCATCCTGCAGGGTTTTGTTGACCCGTTTTGAAAACATGCCGTAGCGACACCACTTGTGTGTGCTGTGGAGTGATTTTTGCCCACAGTTTGATGGATGGCTCTGAACAGTATGTCGGCTTCCGAGGGCAAGTTGGTTGAATGTTAGCGCGCAATCAGACATTGTGCTCACGTATGCCGCATCGAGCGAATGGTCCATTGACAAGCGTCATGAGGCCTCAATATCAGTAAAATAAAATCTCGGGATGCACACTATCGGCCGAATGTTCAATAATTTGAACAAATGCCACCATATACCGGAACACATCGGCAACAATATTTTCCTGGTATGAATGCGCAAGCAATCTCATAATGCTCATGCTAATTTTTGCACAGCACATATCAATAACATGGTCTCCACGCCGTGTACGTGTCGAACGAGGAACATGCTGCTGCAGCACAATGGCCTTGGACGCTCCAACAAAAAACAAATTGGCGGATATGTGTTGGCACACACACAGCTTGGGCTACAAGACACAACTGTGATAGCTGTAGGTTTGAAATTAGCAGCCAGTCGTATGCGAACATGGAACGAACAGCACGCTCTTGCGCTGGGGACGGGACACATCTCTATCAATGTTTCATGCCGCGTATACTTGACCTGGCGGACAGATGATCAGAGTTATCCCATGCAGTGATACCAGAAAACAGTGCAATTCCTTTCACACGGGCGCCCCTTCCTACGGATAGGTGTCACGTCCCATGGTACACAAGTCCATTTAAACTACATAAGAAGGTGTTTTTTTCAAGGCGGTCGGCACGATCACTCGCTATCCAAAAATCCGCCATCCAGCATGGTATTTGTTAAACCATCTGCCGAGGCAGTACATCTCGATCTTTGGGATTGAAATGGGGCAACTGTGAATCGAGAAGACGGCCTACCAACTAACCAACTAGGCCACTCGATCAAGTTCTTAAAATTCATGTCACAGTAAGACCTATTTGTGAGGAAATTTACTGTTACCAAGTCAGTTGGATATTGAAGCTTAGCCCCCCGCTGAGGATGAATATGACGCGCTACCAGCTGTGCCGCCCGACATCGACTCATCATCTCTTGAATGCCTGGCCTTGCAATCTTCAGCGCCAGGTGAACAACACAGGCGCACCTTCTTTGGTGGCAAAGACAACGTACGCGTTGGTGTGATCCGCGTCTTGCGCCAGCTCGCCTCTTATGCACTTGGCCCTCCGTGTGCCCTTCACCTCTTCCGCCAAGCTGATGGGCACCGACCTCAGCCGTGCAGACTCCACCGTACCAAACCTGGGCCCATCGAATAGCGAGCGCTGTCAGAGTTGTACTACAAGAAATGAATACTGTGTTCGTGCATTCAGCGTCTGTCGGTGGGTAGAACTGCTACAGTTTCAGGTGCTTTGGGCGTTGTTGCGAGGAGTGTTGGATGGCAGATTTAGAACCATGAATTTGCCGCACTAACATGTAATCAGGGAGGTCAGTCGGGCATGCATAACAATGTTATGAAAAAATATCGTGATCTTGCAGCCCAATGCATGGACACAGAAGCAAGTGATCAAGGTGCTCAGTCGAGCATGCCCCAACATTGTGACGATGAACACACTATGATTTGTAGGAGCCCATTCTTTGAATCATTACCGCGCCACAGAAGCACATGGCCACGGTGGTCAGTTAGACGTGCACAACAGTCAAATGATAAATGTGATATGTCAATGTGACGGCTTAATTAAGCTGTTTCTTTCATTTTTTGGGGGAGTTGCTTTCACGTTTCTTTGTCATTTGATTATGTACACGGTAGTCATGCAACGTGCTTACCCTCCAAGCGAATCGGGACAGCACCCTTACCCACTGGGCGGGAGGCGAGGCCAACTGAGTGGGCCGCTACTTCCGACCTTTGCACATGGTGCCCTAGAAAACCCATCTACCAGGAGAAGCATAAACAATGCGTCCTCCAAGGAAACTTGTCTCCTCACGCCCATCGAAGGAGCCCGCGGACACTCACACATACAGATGAAACAGACACATTGCATGCATCTGGAAATAGGTGACGGTGGAATCAACCCGTAGTTTTGGCTTGCTGATCGAGAGTCTGGACAGGGCGGGCCCTTCTTGGTTGGCTGAAATTCATTGATGGGTTAGAGACTTGGTTCTCGGAGGATGCGTAATTCCTAGTCTGCTTCGTTCAAGGGCCTCCCTTACACTCCACAGCAATCGTCTGCCCCCACCACTGAAGAATGCAACCAGGCCTCGCTCTTAATTGAACTCCTACAAACCACATCTCTTGCAAAGATGGACAGTTCCCTGGCGACACCTGCATACTGGATTGATAACCTAGTGTTTACAGTTCCCGCTGCAGAAAGGGGTGATCCCAGTGATGATGCTGTACTACAATCCAGTCCTATCCCACTTCAGAATCAATCCCTATCTTCATTATGAAAGCCGCGCATTGCGAGCCAACACGAAAGAAACCTTGCGATTGGACAACACCTCAGACGTGCAGTAATGTGGGATATAGCTCTATTCGCCATGGGAGCTGCGTTCATTTCCAGCGTGTGCGGAAGGAGGCGCACGAACTGCGATTTTAGGCACTACTTTGGCGCAATTTTAGTTCACACACCGACTCTGGGGATGAAAAGTTCGACTCTGTCATGGCTCTGGCCTTGGCCCAGAAGTGGCTCTGCGCAATTGGCAGCGCGCTGTGTGTGGGGCACAAACGTGCGGAAACCATCTCTTCTTCTGGAGACTCCACATAGACAG
>NHOP01000951.1:0-12301 GCA_018697155.1 Pyramimonas parkeae | reverse complement strand
AATTAGGATTGAGATAGAAGGAAAGCCTAACTACTAGGCACATAATATGGCGAATTTGCCATCAACTGATAGTACATGTGCCAGCATAAAAGGCCCATCGTGCACATTATTCTTACTTTACGTCTCTGCTTCTGCCTCCCATCCTGCTTGACAGAGCATCATCTTGACATGTAGACTATCGCGGATGTGCCTCGATTGAATTTCAATCCAACAAATCCTGACTACATTTCTCGATTTTTTGTGCAAACATCCTTCTTACAACATCCGTACGAATGCATGAACCCATTGTTCACATAAAACATTCAGCATATGTGCTGCAGTTTAAAGCAAAGATTTGACTTCTATGGATTTCCAGGTCAAACAGAGTACACGCAACAATCGAAGATGTGTTCCAATACACTAATTTTCCTTGTGATGCTAGTAACTCATTCACTTGCTTAGATTTCCTTGCACAGATTCCTATATTCCCTAGCGGTGAAAATTGAAGACCTTGGTGTGGCTCCCCACCTAGGGAGGGGCCAAGCGTAGGTCACAACGATGAATTTCATAGTCATGGAAATTCATTCAATCCATGAACGAAGCGCTTCGCTTTCAACACATAGTATGCAGCTCTTCATACTATTCATGGAGTGCCTTTGTCATGATCCATATCCATCGCATTTTTCTTAGGTTGCTCATCCACAGAATGGTCCAAGTGATAGGCTATCAAGAGTGGAACAACATGAAAACTTCCTCTGACAACTAAATGATCATAGTATCGTCGTTGATTGAATTGGTTTCGAAATCCCCCCATCACGCTTGCTGAGCTGACTTCAACGTATCGTTGTATGCTATGCCAAGACCCCACAGCTATCTGATCATTTAGCCCAGGTGTATTTCCCCACCTGCAACTCGTGGGGGAGCACATGCTTGGCCACCGTCCAAATGTGCAAGTGTCAACATCCATTGCATACGGCTCCCGATCACCTCCTGTTCTAGAATCGTCAACATCCCACAAAACCTCAACCACACCAGGTTCAGCAAAAGTTAGTCTCGTTCGTTCTAAATGCAATCGAATACGCTCATTGAAGATAAATTGCGCACAATTTAAGCATCAGGACCAAGTATTCACCTCAAATTCTCCATGCCATTGTGGCACTTGCGACCAAAGAAAAGACCAACAGCTTTTCATTGCATTAATCGTTACCTAGGGGTGAGCACATACCGGAATTGATACCGCACATGCTCCATGTGCTGGGGATCAATCGGTCCATTGATGCTGACGTTACCGTCGCTACAGCGGTACCCTGATGGATACGGGATTGCGATAGTATTTTGTGTGGTCCACTCAGTTGGGATCACCAGGTCTGTCTCGTACATGACTTCCGGTCTTGTGAACAGAACACCATCATACTCATGCTCTGAGCACGCAATGGCGTTGCCACAGGCAGCACGCATCTGGCACATTTGAGCAACACAAAAACAGTGCAGAATGATGGTATGCCTCATGATTCAGCCAACAGACATCAAGATATTAGAAATATAGCGCAAGGCCTGAAACAAGCCAAATACAGGCAACTCCGACATCCTGGGGTTGTTTCCAATGTTGACTCTGTGGCAGGTCACTAGCATGCGTACGAGTAAACTTCGCGAAAAATTCGAAGAAACACATGTGGATTGCTGAAGTCTCCATCAAACGACCCAATGAGCACAATACTGACCAATGCAACTGAACAAGGGATACCATCATGATGGAAAATTTTGCTGCAGGCGAACATCGATTCAACAGAGAGAACACTGCCAGCCACATGCACCAGGAATCCCATGCACATTTGAGGGGTGTGCTGCGGAAAGCAAAGACAAGGCAGGCAATAGGAAAAGCCTCTTTGCATTGAAAATTGAGGCGGTATTGTTGATCCTCGGTACAACACTCACCGCGTGCATAGACTCGGTTCGATTCGCCCAGGCTCGGCGCTCATCACGCACTAGCCAGCTTCGCTTCCATTTCAGTAGGGCTCCCAAAGAGGCCAACGCATTGTACCCAGAGGCTTCTAAACCCCCGGGGCGAGAATTCCACTCCACTGCCGCGTACACATGTACTTGCGCTCGCCGAGCGTTGGCGTGTATCACCTTCTCCATCAGGGATGGGATTGTGCGGGCAAGGCTGCGCAGACGTCCGGTGATACACACCTGCAGCAACAGGGGGAATGGTATGGATTCACCCCAGAGCAATACGCTATGGCAGGCAGCGCAAATCACGTATTTAAGCTCTAGCGCAAATTATAGGAAAATCAGGTAATAATCAAAATCGAGTAGTTCGTAGGCAACTGGTTCAACAGTAAATCATGCCCCCGTCGTAAGCAGAAATACCACTCTTCTTATCCATGAAGTAACTCCACTTGTCCGAGTGTACCATTCGGTAACAAAATAGCTGCTCCTTTATTCTACTCCACTGTTGATGATATATCTATGGGTGGGTATATGAATCATTTGTCAAGATATGATCCGATGAATGCATGCTATCGGAGTAACGACACAGTCGAGCAGAAACACAAACAAGATTGGGCACTACTTCCGTTCCTAATTTCTGAGATTTGAACAAAAAGAAAAAGAAGTTCCACGAGCATGGGATATGTCTGTACAAAAAAAAAGTGAAAAATCACTTCTTGTATTAGAATAGGTCCACATCGGGATTCGGGTCCTAAAAGAGGACACAGTTGTTGAATTAATCATCTCAAAGTGATCAACTCAGAAATGTGCCAGCTGGCCGCCTGCTGAGGGTACGTTGATCCTGACCACGAGCACAATCAGTCATCGGACGCAATGAACAAACCGCTTCTTCTCAAGGATCAAATCCCTATCGCGGTTTCACGAGTCTGCACTATTGCATACGATCTAGAACATTGATAAGGTTTGCAACACTTTGGTATCTCAATAGCGCAAGTTTGTTGGTTCGATCATGGCACACGCCTGACTCCATGCCCAACATACATAACGCAGCGTCCGTTGCTTGCGGCGCCAAAGCTGGAACACCGGAGACACTGGCAGTTTGCTAGCAAGTCAATCATGCCTCTACTGGGTACACTCGTCAAAACCTATAAAGAGGGATCTCCTTATTCACTCTGCAAGGATCAAGCGAATAGGGGGGCTGGGGAGCTAGGATATTTCCAATGCAACACACAAAACCACCACATGAACCGACAAGCATTCAAAATATGTTCAAAAGCTCCTCACAATTTCGCGCGCACCGCAACTTTCTTCGATGGCAATGCGTTCCTTTCATGCTTGGAGTGGTCCAGTTTGTGCAAAGACAACGGCGAATCATCGCCCTCCACAACGTAGCCATCCGAGGCCATCTCTTGGATTGTATCGAGCCTGAAAGTTTTCACAATCACACGGCAAGTGTCGGATGCCCCGCTTGCGGAAAGATGTAGGCAAGCGCACAGGCTGCAACAGAGTTGGGCTTGTGTGCTCAGCCTGCTCTGAGGTGCCAGGTGCGCACCTTCCAAGGAACGTACAACACGCGAACACATCGTACAATTCACGTCTGTCAACCATGTGTAAACGACGTGATGTCCTTAACTCACATGACTTGTGTTTGGACCGGACACACAGGTTGCCAAACGTACCCCGTGAACTGGTAAAACCTAGCGAGTGACTCGGCTTACAAGGCTTCTTGACCGGTGGGCATGAGTCGAGTCCCCATACACAAGACGGCAGCCTGCTGTCTGCTCCCGATGGAACATGTGTGCACTCACGATAAATAATGATCCTTCAAACATCGATGGTCTCTTCAACTCGCACAGCACAATCAAGGCACTTGAAAATACACCACACATGGTCACTGGGGAGGAGAAAGAAGGGCTCGATTACAAAAAATGCAATTCGAAATGAACACGGTTGCACTCATTTTAGCATGGATGCTCAATGATTGCAGATCCCGCGGCATGTCAACACACCACAATCATGAAGCAACCCATGTCCATGAATTAAATATGACATTGTCATGGTGCAGCTAGAATACCAAACACTATTCACATTGCTCACATGTGCAGTCTTGTGAGCTATACGAGTAGCTGATAGCCTGAATATCACTCTCAGGCACCAAGTAAAGCATCTATCTGAAACCAGCTCATCATGTGAGCGGGCAGAAAAGATCCTCACAAGATCCTTACAAACTTGGTTGCTTGTGGTGCGAACAATGTACAGCAGCGATCCAGGTTGCTCCTAGAGCCTGGCCAACGGAGAAAAAAGCGAAGAAAATCCTAAGCGTGCACGACGCGCTCACATTTATGCATAAGATGGACCTTAGCCCAGAAACGCACCCGCCGTGGAGATACGAGCTGTTGATTGGATTGTTATCGAACTCGATTGCTTGTGCAAGTGACATTGCAGTGGCCGCCTGCCTTAGGAAAGAGCACATGTGGGTGTTGTTTGTCATGCATTTTGGCGTATTGGCAACAACACGTTCAGAGTTGGGTGTGCTAGGAGGAGCGAGATTGGCAGGCAGCTTCTCGGCATGCACTTGGTCATGGGATGTATGTGCAAGAAACGTAGTGTTAACCATCTGCACATTGGTTCGCGTTGTAGAAAGATAGTACCAGCCGCACATATCTGTGAGCATATTAACGCAACAGACATTGCTGGATCGCATGCTTTCAAGATTTTTTTTATTATGTTTTTTGTTTTTTTTTTTGTTTTTTTTTTTTCTGTCGTTACCATGCAGAAGCGCCTGTCAACAAAATGATGGTATATGCTGGAAAAAACGGCATTTGTGCAACAAATGGTGAATCAGGTAGAAGCATACGCAATTGTATTCATTAAGCGAAGCTTCTAGCACGGCTATTTGAATATGTTTCGAGTGCATTGCAGAGAATGCAAACAACAAAATGAAGATGCAATGAGGGCGAACCGGATCTGGATCTGCTTTACGAACGAATCGGTCAAATCTATGCTGGCATACTTTTTCATGAGCACACCTAGGAATCCAGAAGGGGGAGGGGGGGGAAGGTTGGGCAGGAATTGAGAACTCACCTCATTTCCCACATGTTCCTGGCTTTGTCCCATATCGTCAAAATCCAAGGAGCCTTGAGAGCTTGGGTTTCTAGATGAGGCTGTCACATTTGCTTTGGGTTTTTGATTTTCTTTGATCATGTTCCGAACGTCAATCTCGATCTCCATCCGGCTGTTGTTAGCGTGAACCCCAGCTGCGGACAGTGCAGCTGTCTGCAGGACAAACAACCCACATACCGAGAGTCGTAATATGGCAAGATCATAAGGTACAATCCAACATCTGCCTTAGACTCCTCACAACTTTCTTCAGCTCTGCCCACAGGGCGCATTCACTTCGGTGATTGTGCAACATTACCTGTGCCTGGGGGCAGTATACGGAGTTGCTTAGAACTTGGTAGTCAAGTACTACCCATTGATGCAACAGCTATACATGCTTGAGGAAGCAAAGTAAACACTATCATCATAGTGTTCTATTCTTTAATGCGTAGAGAGATCTGCATTCAATATCAGCAACGACCCTGCAGGTATGCCTTTGATGGCAGTGCGAATTACCAAATAACGTACGCTCAATACAATGTTGAAAATGATCATTTGATAAGGTTGAAGCATGGTCATCAGTCCATCGTGGTTCATGACACATCTGTTGTGTGTGCACAACACAGTGCTGAAGTTTCATCACAAACGCAAAAACAGGAACAGCAATGGTCAATACAAGTACAAAAAAGTACACGATCGCTCAGAAATTTGACCTGAATTGGAAGATGCAGGACTATAGAATGAATGTTGGAATCAACTAAACACGTACTGTTAAGGATCGATGCGGTATTGTCTTGTGTTTTGTGATCATGCTTTGTCTACTGCTTGATGCCAAGAAATAGAAGTGTGCATATGATAACATCCCAGACAAATAGCAAGAAATAGAAAATGATATTGCCATGCGCTTGCCATCCCCAAGAATCAAAATGTGGCGAACTTCGCATGCATACTTCATCACCTCAACAATATCACATCTGCCTTTGTTCTGCAACGCATGCGTTGGCTCGTTGTCTTCCCCACATGGTGGAAGATTTGATCGTTCTGGCAAACAGTAGTGGTGGCATGTATCAACTTCAGCTGAGTAGATCATCATAGTTGAAGTGAAGTGAAAAGGCCAGGTAGATGAGTTGATTTGCACAATTTTGCATGCCACTTGTGCTCTGTTGTCTCGTGACATGACTGATTCTGTGCGATTCTGTCACAAAAATCCTATACGTGAAAATCAACTACATGCATCATACATCGCTATGCTGTCGCGCTGGTGAGATCGAATAAACACGTGGAATATTCATTTGCTTCAGGCACTTCGGATCATCCATCTTCACCTTCTGTGTACGCTTTGGGGAGTGCACAAAACGTCGTACCTTATGTTCTCGGCGCATAAGACTATGTCTTGCGGCTTCAATATCTTCCATGAACACGATGAATAGCAATGTTGTCATCATGAATGGATCGGTTGGTTTCATAAACCTGTTCCTTCTCAAGTCGAGGTTTGCGCAAAATATTGTTACGGTATTTGTTTGCGTGGTCGTCATGTTTGCGCATTTATTTCATAAACGTTTCGACGTTTGAAACCAAAACACAACAGTCAGGAACGAATCGCTTGTTAAAAATTGGGACATGCTGAACCGAAGGGCCTGTTGATGGCTTTCGCTTGCATGCACGCTGTGGTCCTCTCCAGGGATCAATACGCATTGCATGCAAACGTACACTGCTAGGGCATTCCTCATATTGACACAGTTGACATACTCGTGAATTAGGAAGGGGTACGGTCAAGGGGTTGAGGATTGAGGTGGCCCGATTTATGAGCCCATGGGATTATTTTCTGTTATTTCCATCTCTACGGTGACATCACATTTCATAGTATTCCTGACTGCAACGAAAATGAGAACGCTAACATCAGGAAAATACTATTTCAAATTTCTTCAACAAACAACCTGCGCAAATACACAAGCCAGTGCGAGCATCGTGTTTCGCAATCATACAGGCAGCAACCAATTTGTAAATACTGATATTGACAATTGCATCGGTGACACAAATATCACGCCATCAGGATGATTTTGAACACAATAGTAATGATAATCAAGATTACATTGATAGTCCCAAATTTTCAATTTGAATCCGCCCGGGGTAACAATAATCAGGTTAGTCACACCTATACTAGCCGAAATATCAGCATCTCCGGCTGGTGGATAAATAATACGGGCAACTCTGAAATCAATAGAACTACAGAAATAGACAACAGCCGTGATTTCCATATTTCATGCTGGCATATTTATAATCCGGGTCCCTATCCGGATGATGAATATCACCAAGATTACCCGGACTCCCAGTCGGAATTCCCAGGGTTCTCAGGTTTCCGGAACCAGAACATGATTACACTAATGATGACAACAATATTCGTATCCGTCAATACGATAACAATCGTATACGTACATCCAAAACCCTGGGAAATCGGGCTATTGGTTGCACCCGTGCCTGCAAGAGAAGATGTTTACGTCTATTTGTGTCCAACTACAGAGTGCTGTCAGCACAGGTCATCAGACGGTACGGCTACCTTCCCATCTGATCGCAAATTACTGTATTGTGAGTACATGTCGACATCCTCCGTTATTGCTTCCCACAATAGCACAAAAACTAAATGACTGCCCATGCTCAAGAAGACCCAGGCTCGGACGAGGGACCCAGCGATTCAAGCTGAAGAATACCGACTGGTCAGCCCGGCATCATTGTGTTAATACATCATATGCCTTCCGCCTGCAAGGATATTCTCGGGACAAACCGAAGTCAACCGAAATCAGGCTCTGAGATCCAGGTTCGGCGACCAGCTTCTGTTTTCATAACGCGAGGATGACTTCGTACCTAAGGAATGGGTTGCAGGTGAACTCGAATGGGGAGCCTGGACAGCAGCTTTTCCTGTGCCGGTTTTGCTGCTGGATGGGAGGGCAAATTGAAGCACAGGTGTGAAGGGATTTTCTTCCGTATACTCAACATTCAGTAATACCTCTGTTTCGGAATCCAGTGCAGATTTGTTTTATCTTAAAGCCTTGAAGGGTTGGTCTTTTCTTGACTCCCGTGAAGTTGGCTGAGTGGTGCCACTGGGACAAATGCATCGGATGACATGTGAAGATCATTCACATGGATGTTTGTAAGAGGGGTTTGCCTAGTAGCACACGAATTTGAACTACACGATGGCTCTGGTGTTATTACTGGCAACGTGCAGGGACCACGGGGTATGTGTGGGGTCTCAGATGGGGACTGCTGGTACAGAGCGCAAATGATAACTTTCTCTGCACCCAATCTTGGGAGAACATATTCACAACTTGAGCACGGGGCGACGTTTATAACCGGATTGGAGCGCCACGTTTTCAACTGTTGCAACGAGGTAGGTGCAAAGCTCCTTTACACGCGCATGTTGCACGATGTTTGTGGGTTACCATGAGGAAAGGGGAGCACTCCCAACGCTTGATGTACTTGTGCATACATTGCATATTATCAAGTTCAGGCTTCAAAACCCCGAAATCACCATTGCATTCACAAGTTCACATTCAAAGGTGATACTCGATATTTGTTTTTGGCACATCTTCTGACAATTTTTCTTTTGCTATGTCCAAAACTCTCTGGCAACCAGTTGGCTGGGAGCAAATTCATTAATTGTCAACAGCAGAAACGCCACGCTATGAGGACCCTCTGCAGTTTGAGTAAGTACCCTTGATTCACAATTGCACTGGTTGTGTTTGCAGAGCCCTTCCTATTGCTTTCCCAGAGGTAGGAAAAGTCCAATACGAAGGTGAGTGAAGACGCACCATATCATTCAAATACATGGCCATCTGTGTCTTATCAGAGCTGCTGGTTATGCCGAGGATTTGGACAGCGATGTTGTATACACATGCATGCACAAATATATTCATGTCAAATACATATTCATATTTGACAGACTGTTGTATGCCGTAGATTGCAATGCGAATTGAGCTTCTACACGCATCTGTACAGCAGACATGCAGTTAAGCCTTTGAGATTCTCATCTGGAATCAGTCTGGCTCATCAGCGTAATCCATTGGACGTGTCCCTGTGGGTTCTTCAGCAGATCAGCCCATGTTGTTAGGCACGCTCGACTACGATGCATGAAGACATGCTGGCTCATGCTTGAATGTACCAGACCCAGTGAATACATGACATTTCGCACATTCTGCACACAAATCACCAGTAGAAACCACCAGTCTTCAGAAGGATGAACCGGTGGACTGAATTTCGGTACATTCAGAAGAAGTCTTTCGTTTTTGAGTTTCGGTTGGATGTTTCTGAACTTCCTGGCAATTGTATCTGTGTTCAGCGTGGAAGTGATTACTAGTGCGGATATCATTAAAGTGCTGATTCTCAACGACTCAAGACTGAAACGATCAGTGAGGTCTATTGGTCAGTCCATTTATGACAAGCTGCCAGATGGTCCAGCTCCAGAGGTCCTTGTCGTGGAGTTCGCAGACTATGGCCCAGAATACTATAAGGTACTACAATCACATGTTTTCAGAGGGTTTTGATCCTCCTTCTCCTTAGCAGAAATTTGATGCGGGATTCAATCATCGTGTAAGAGCTCGATAATTTGGCCGATTGAAACGCAATCAACTTTGTGATTAGCACGCGGCGCAAGATCTGTCTTGCACAAAATGCACATCCCGCGAGAAGCAACCCCCTGATACGCAGGTACATGAAATCTAGTTACTGCAGCATTTTCATCCTGACTCTTTGGAAGCGTGAGCTTTATTCATCGATTTCGGTGAAAAGCATTGGTTGGACGTTCCGAATTTGGATTTCAAGCATGCAGAGAAATGCTAGATGTTGTGAATGGTGTTTCAAAGCATCGTTAGCTGCCATCTGTTTGTTGATTTGCTTTGATGCGCGACATGTTTTGCAGGAAATTTGGCGCAAATCCGAGTCTGGTGACAGAGCTTAAGGCAATTCATATCCAATGCTTGATGGAAGGACAAGCTGATATCATAACGCTGGGCTAGAGTGTCTTGTATGCGTCAAACCATGTTAGCCAGCTGTTTCCGAAACACATATAGGACTGTTTCTTTGTTAGTCTATTACACTGAGACAAGATCTTGACGACAACTAGCACTGTGGGTATCTGTGCTTGATCTGCAATATTAGTGAAGGATTTGATTTTCTGTAAAACATATGAGCTCTTCACACAACCTGGTTACCGTTTGGCTGTCAGTTTCCACAATATCAACCCATTTTAGATGCCTCTGCAAGCAATTACTGTGCATCCACCTTTTCGTGTGGTACACCTTTGGAACTTACCACCTCGAAATTGACACCGCGAAACATTGTCAACACGGCGCCCGCGTGTTGCCAAATCAAGGTCAATTCATGTATCCCGCTATGTTGAGGGGATCGCGAACGAGGTGGGAAGGATTTGTTGGTAGGCGGGGCGGCTGCTGCCTGGATGCGTTACGGTCCATGATGGTCCGTTATGGTCTACGACGCAATAGTCGGTGGGTATTATGATTGCGTTTTCACTCACAAAACCATCGATACATATCCCTGATAACAGATCTTCATGTAGTTTCAATAGGGCCTAGAAGATGTGCGTATCAATTCCCGTTTGTATTGCCGAATATTATTGTCGTGATTATTTGTGCAACGCCTCCTCTCCCGCGGTGTATGCAAACAGAACGCAACTTTCTATCGCGGCGAGCCGGCACCCTTCCTCTAGAAGATACGCGACAGCAGAGAATTGTCTCGTGAAGCATGTCATTCGTGGGAGATTACCGCTCGAGTTTGTTGCTCACGGCCGCAGGAGTAGCTGCTGGGGTTGCACTGTGCGGTTTCTATCTCGCCCGTGGATCCACGAAGGGTGAAGCAGATGTTAAGTCGGTCGTAGACGGGCTGTTAGGCCTCGTAGGAAACACTCCGCTGATGGAGCTCCGATCGTTGAGCGCTGCGACCGGGTGTCGCATACTTGCAAAGGCGGAACACCTTTCTCCCGGGGGATCTGTGAAGGTGCGGAGGCGCGATACTTGCATGAATAACAGCCAATCTCTGTATTGCACTATCCTTGCTTATAGTCACGGTGGCGATTGGATGTGTATCTTCGTCCTCATACACCTGCCCATGTCTGCTACTTAATTTAGCTAACGGTATGCTACCACGCAATTTAATTGCAGCCACTAGTTTCCACATGTTTTGTGGCAGTGCCAGCAGAGTTTCCAGTCTAATGAGTACATGAAGCCAAGAATGAGATCTGGATTATTTCGTCTCCAGGAAACAAGATGACATAGAGCAAGGAATGACGTGTAACAGTTATCATAGGCAGCGTATGAAGTTCTGTGGTAACGTGTCAAACGAGTTTCGTTTTTGGGGATTTCATGCTTGCGCCCTTCAGGAAATCGTTGTTGAACTGAACGCTGCTGAACACTGTTTGGTTGATGGTTCTACCTTCTAGTGTGAATGTGCCAGGACCGCATTGCGAAAGCCATGGTGCTCGCCGCAGAAGCCGAGGGGAAACTCACCCCCGGCAAACCAGGCACCATCGTAGAAGGCACTGGGGGAAATACCGGTTCGTTTTACCTTTTAGCATACAAAACCTTAATTGTAGGAACTTGATCCGGCTGATTTACACATGAAGTTGAATAACCGGACTTGCTGAACGTGAGTTATGATTTTGATCAACATGGGACAGGTGCCCATTTTCCAGGATCATTCAGTGTTGTGCATATCCTGTATTTCGGTCTGACGCCGTGAATGGTTCCTACAGAAGGTCCAAGGTTGGGTTGTGAAGTGTTGATGGCCACCCACGACACGCACATTTTTCATGTTAACTAAAACTCACCTTTCACAACGCGCAAATATCTCTGTACAATAATGCGACCAAGGATTTTTGCTATGCAGGCATTGGACTTGCGCTTGTTGCTCGAGCGCGTGGTTACAAATGCATTCTGTCAATGCCCGAAGATATCAGCACAGAGAAGATTCAGCTCATGCGCACACTAGGGGCAGAGGTATGGATCTGAGCTTGATTACGACAGGTGATTGCAATCGTCACTCCTTGATAGCGATGTGGCTGAGATAGAACGGCTTGCTCTTCGTGTTCCCAGTTACAATCTAAGGAAATAGTGCAATCAATGTGTATGCTGCTGTTCATTTTCACGGACTGAATGTGAGCTGGTTTCTCATGGGGATGGATTGATATCTTGGAATGTGCTTGGAGTAGGTGCGTATATGTCCTTGTGTGCCATTCAAGGATCCCCGCCACTATGTGCACGCTGTC
>NHOP01000950.1:0-12303 GCA_018697155.1 Pyramimonas parkeae | reverse complement strand
GGATGCGAGCTTGTAATTGCTCGTTTTGTTGTACTCAGAGGCAGCCTGCAGGCATTACCCTGTTCCGACATTCGAATTGGAGACATGGATCGCTTTGGGCCAATTGGACTAATGGACCCACGATATGCAGGAAGCATGATTGGTATGTGCTTTTGTCAATGTACTCAGTAAACAATGACAATACACCATTGCTGATTAACTATGCATCCATCACAATCGATGTGGATTCTTATGGGCAACCCGATCACTCTTTCTTGGAATTTATTCCTGTCTAGTGAGTATCATCGAACAGTTTTGTGTGTTGGGAATTTCAGAGATCCACATGTTTTGTGATTTTGTATTTCAGGCGTCACAGGATCATTGGCGCGGGGTTGAGTGTTGCAGGTCCTGGTCATCCAATGTTTGCTGGGATGCAAGGTCGTGGCCCAGGTGGCGTTGGCCTTACCCCTCCGAGGTTGGTTCAAGCACGCACTGTTTTGCCTTTCATGGTACCGATCAAGTCAACATTGTGGCATTGTGGCATCCTTCGACAATTTGAACTTACCCTGAAATTTTGTATATGGATTTCAACACAACTTTGATCTCCGGAAATGCCTCAAGTTGCAGAGTAAGTTACCGCGAGTGCCAGTGTTTCAAATGGCTGCACATCAAATCGCTGCACCTGTACCATCATGCATGCGCTAAGTGCACACCATTTGTGATGCGTGTTGGATGGCTTGCATACAGCGGGGTGCCGTATGGAGCACGATATGACCCTATTGGACCTCCAGGCGTTCCTGGTTTTGAACCTGAGCGCTTTCAACCAAGAAGACCCGGTCCCCCAGTGCAGCACACATGGCCTGGAAACCACCCCGATCTCCCGACGCACAATAACTTCGAAGATGACATGTTTTTGTAGACAGGCTTTTCAGATTCCCAGGCCAGATCATGCTGGATGCTTGAAGAGCAGGACCAAGCGTACCAGCGATTTATTCTGGGATGCTGGAAACAGTGGCACAGCGCGACATGCTGTTCATGATCGACATAACGTTGTAGAAACACCAATATCAAGGACCGTGTTGGCACACCCTTCAAGGCAAGACTGGGTCAAAATAGGCCGCAAAAAATTATTGGCCTATTTTGACAGGCATTTGTGTTGTAAAAAGTTGTATACCTTCATTTTGTTACCAAACTCATGTCATTCAATAATCTATTTCGTTCTGGTCCTCGTGGTGAGGCTTACTGGTGATATAGATAGCAGTACGTTGCAGGACGTTATGTGGGGAGTGCACATGTGCGTATGCAGAACTAGTTTATTCCTCTGGGAGTGTGGACGGTTCCAAAAGTGCACGCTTGTTACCCTGCCCCCCAAACCAGTCAGACACGGTTGCATGCCAATGCGTGGAGGACTGCGGATGTGGTATATGGTTTGATGATTTGTTATTGGACGCAGCGGTAGCTGCAAGAGCAACCCCTGGTGTCTTAGGCAATGGGAACAATGCCGACTTTTCTTCATCAACACTTGCTGGGGCATCGTTGTTCCTGCCTGCGTCCAGCACAGGAAACAGTTGAAGAAGCGCCCCGCGCAGATCGTCTCTGCTGCTGTCTAGGGTGCTCAGTATGCGCAGCATCGAAAGACAGCGAGTGTCTCTATCGCATGTGATGTTGGTCCGTTCTATGGGCTTGTTTTGCTCGGTGAGCTGGATGATCTGTGCGGCGCGCATCGTCACCTCGTTGGGGATCTGAATGCACAAGATGTACACAGCAGATGCTTGAGAAGGAATTCTGTGACAACTGCAAACAGAGTGCATGGTGCTCGCATGTTGCAGGCATGGGCGTACGTCCTCCATCTGGATTGTGCTAGCACCATCCAGCTCCACAACGCTTCGTTCACAGCTGTGACCGTGCATTTTGATCATTGACTCTCCTAATGGAATGTAAGCATTCAAGTTGTCAGGCCAAATTTGCAATCGACATCCTGGCACTCTCGCAATTAGAAGTCCGAGTCGATGAACCGCTAAAGAAATCCAGCACAGGGAGCTCAATGAGTCAGAAGCGTGCACAGAGTAGGATCAGGTCTTCCTCGGCTACCCACGTAAACTATGTGGTACAACCTGGCAAAGTAATGAATCAACCACCTTCTGTTTGCTTTACAGTGCATCAGAGTCATAAGGCACCCACCCCAACCATGCGCGCGCAGTGTAGACCAAAGCTGGGCGTTACATGCCCCGGAATCAGTTTGTACAGAAACACAACGGAGCCAGCCCGTTGGGTAGAGCTCAAATTAGTGCGACCGCCTGGTAAGGATGCATTTTCGGAGGATGACGGCGGCGGCTCCAAAGTTCGTGATTGGAGCACACTCATTGTATAGAATGCCAGCGCTGGAGTTCTCGCAAGGCACTTTGGGTCCATTACTTCGCTGATCGGGCAAACACAGGACCCCAACACATCCAGCACCAAGTCAAGGGTAATGTACAGATTGCCGCTGCAGTACAGAGAGTTGGAGGGGTTAAAAGGTTGCGCACCCTCTGTGAGCAGATTATATAACATTTTCTGAATTTCAGAGATTGTACGGGGGGATCACTCATGCGAGTAATGTTGTTCATCATCATGTTTGCCTCCATGGGTCATGCCAAAGATGTTGCAAAACGTCGCTTGTCAACGGACTAGGGAAGTGCACATGGCACGGCTGGCATGCTCCCTCCTGGCTGATCGACCCCTGTGCATAATTTTCGAAAATGGTATCATACTGACGGTTCTTGTAAACTAGCTACAACTACACAATGATTACTCATCATGATGTGTTGAGTTATTACTATTTACACAAACATGATCCTCCTGGATGAATCAACCCATGTGATGTGTGAGGCTCACTAGAAACAAACATGGGATATGGCCGATTTTGTTTCATATTATTCTGCATTTATCATATCGAATAAACAGCCAACACAGACCAAATATTCGTAGAACCTTCCAATTTCAATGGCGTTGAGGAACCTTACGAACCTGTAGTGTGTGGACACAAAGCAGAGGGGCGGGGCTGGGCAGGAGGATAGATTGTGAAGGCTAGAGCAAAGCAGTGCGAGTCCGTCGCTGGCTAGGGTACCTTTGCCAAATTCGTCAATGAGAAGCAAGGACCGACGCGTTTGATGTCGGAGCATGAGAGCCAGCTGATGCAATTCGCTCATGAACGCACTCTGGGGAATCTGCACGAACCTAGAAAAGTTGCTGTCAAAACGTTGCAGGTCCAATGCAATGCCAGCCCCGAAAGCGACTAGGATGTACTCACAAATGCAATCCTCTGAAAGCAGTCATGCCAAGATGTTTGGTGTCTTGGAAAGTCTTGGCCGAAAGGGCCAACAAGCACAGCTGCACAGCATGTATTGCACTGCCACTACAAATGTGCTTAAGTGACGAAGATTCAAATGGCATTTGCTGTTGGCGCTTTGTGCACATGAAAATCAACATCCATAAATCTCAGAAACATTTGGTCAGCATGTTACGAAAAATGATGAACGAAATGATTGCTGCAATCTCAATACCAAAGCGCCAAGCCGCTGAAGACTGCACTTTGCTTGTGTTCCTACATAACAACTAATGAGGGTCGGCTTACCTCTCTTGATACGGATTCTTCGCTGTTGAGCCGCGTGTAGATGCGATCCACAACACCCAACCTAGCAGCATCAGCAGGAACGTAGCAGCCAATATGGGCAAGGAACACAATCAGGCCCACCTGCTTGATGTACACAGACTTGCCACTGTAGTTTGGCCCAGTGATCACATTCACTCGTCCGTTGACCTCTGCGCAGTGAGTGTCGTTTGGCACGAAGGTCTCCATCGTGAGCTCTTGCAGCATGTGGCGACCGTTTGTTATGTGCAGGACGCCAGCTTTGTCTGTGAGGACAGGTCTCTGGTAGTTGTTCTCGCGGGCCACCCTGCTCAGCGCTATCAAGCAGTCCACCTACGCAACACACACCTCGGTCAGTATGTGCATGCACCACTGATATCAACACGAGAATGCATAAGCATGAGAAAACAACAGCTCGACATTTTCGCAAACATGGGTTGCGCTTTTGCAGCCTTGTTGAAGTCACCTGACCATTGAAGCAGTCCACGGTGGGTGGCATCATTGGAACAAATGCCAAGTTCAATGAAGCGCTGAAACGCATGGCTAATCTCGCCCGATGATTCATTGAAAGCCATGCTGCTTGGCGGGTCAATTTCGCTGAGTATGCACACCTACCAATCACTTATACAATCACCTGACATCCAGCGGCTCAAAGTTCATGGTAGTGTGGCAGTTCTACACTAGTGTCCATGAATATGATAGTGAAGGAAAATTTCTACAAAGCGCAAGAGTGAAGGGATCTGGAGTGGACAGCTTCAAGTATTTTTGTTTCAGTCGTGGCAAAGCTAACACATTGTTACATGATTTGGCTCTGTCACTTGCCTCTGCTACAGCTGCAGCGGCTCTGAAGAGAGCTGGTGCATGTTCTACAATTCTTCGCTGCAAATCGTGCAAGATGGCTGACTCGAAGTCTAGGATCTGAAAAACAATCATTTCACAAACCCTATGATTTCACAAGCTTTGAGAGGATGAACACGTCGAAAACACCTTCCCTGCTTTAGTCAACGCAACTCAGCTTGCGCATAATGAAAAACGTGCATCGTTCCAATTGACTGCATTATGTTGATACTTTTGGGGAGGCAGATCTGCAAATACACAACAAATCATCAAAACAGGATGTTTGCGAGGCCGGGGAGGAAGCTGCAGTGCACTCAACGGCCAGTAGTGAAGACCCTGTACTATTTGATGTCGTCATGCGACAACAGCGGTAAATCATGATAAATGTTATCGATATTGTTCAGGCTTTTGGGGTCACCTCTTGCAGACCAAAGATGATTAGCCAGCCAGTGCCACTGATGATAGGTCATCAGCAAAGGTAGAAACCTCCCACACTTGGAGTTTATAACCTTGTAAAAACACAACCCCCGCTCTACCAAACACGGCAACTTGCTCGGGGGTCATAGAACTTCATAGATTGAGTGTGTCGCAGAACGAGAACTCTCTCAGGCCACCCATATTGCACAGACAAACCCATCGTGCCCAGCAACGATTACACCACCCACCAGTAACACGTATTCGGACCGCATTCTGAATCAACAGAGAGACTCTTTTCAACTCACAACACAAGTTATGTGTACCTTGTGCCAGATATCTCCAAACTGCAAATTCAGCTCGTGTGTGCGTTTTGTGGAGTAGTACACGCCGGGACCGTTGCCGTCATCAGCGTCGAATTCGAAGCTAAAATCAGTGAAGAAATTGAGGATGTCTGCTTGCAGACGTTCGCCTTCAAAACGCATCAGATATCTGCAGTCACACAAGGATACAGAATGCAAGAGCATGCGAAACGCAAGTACATTGCTGCAATTGATACCAATAAATCATGGTTTTGGGACCTGAACACTACCTGATGAACAGGATGTTGTTCAGTGCCGGACCAAACGAAAACAAGTCAGAGTATCCGCCAATTGCAAAACGGTCTGAATCAGACAGACACACACTCAACAGGAAAGATCATTGTTCTTGAAAATACTTCATCTTCAATAAACATTGGAAGTTCATAACCGGCATTTGTGACAAAGCTTCCTGGTTTGTGGGCAGGCGACATGTTCTGGCAGAATGGAGTGTTTTCATGACTTTGCATCCCAACAAACCTGAATGCAATGAATTTGATGTTCAGGAATGAGCAGAGGCCATCTACCAACACCCGCCTAAACTTAGACACATGGAACTTCAAGTATGTTTCATATACATGTGCCAACATCAGCACAGGAATCTGTTGAGTGACACAACATGTCATGGAAACGAATACACACATTTTCAGGATCAAATTATGAACCCGACACTTGTTCTCGAATTAATGGATACGGCGCGCAAGGCAAGCGACCTTGTATGTATCATTGCCTACTGGGCGGGAAGCCGTGTCATCTGTGTCATGCACTTACGCCTGTCGCTGCAGTTGATGCCGGAAATACGTTAGCTCAGTCAAACGCATGGCATAGAATCAAAAACTTCATACATCGACATCTCCTAACCAATTGTAGGCAAATATGTGTACATTCCTATGAAACAATCCTGTTATTTCACATGCAGTCAATCACCGCCGCTCAAACTCTGATTGTTGATATCTGCAACAACTTATTGTGTGTACAAGCAATGAAACTCGTTAGTATGTAAGATCTAGCATGGCATGAAAAATATCCATAATTCATTATGTGTGGGACGAAATCATGTGAAACTGCTTCGATAGCAGGTATGAGGATAGTATTAAAGCTCCAATTGCACTCCAACTTGTGCACATGTGCTGGCAAACGCAGATCCTACCTGACAACATGTGTTGGGATCGTCCCATTCTCTCATTAGATATGTATGGGATGCATGCAATGCTTTTGGACATAGACTGCAACCATCGACATCTTCAATGCGGCTCGGTGTTGTACGTGGATCCGGCAATATGGTTGTCCGATGATACTGATAACATGGTTGTAGAACGAGAATGCAGCAAAACACCTTCCCTCAAGAAAAGCCTCTGGAATGGACTCAGGCACACAAAAGTCTGAAGCTCAGGCCGCACCCAACTTGCGGAATGTAGACTATGGAACACTTGAGGTGTCGGTATGTGTTTGCTAGTTCATGCGGGACTCGGTCCATCTCCAGCTGAGCCAGCTCGGAAAGGAGGTTTGGCATTTTTGTATAGCAGTTCTTCAAGGCATCCAACTGTATCATCAGTATAGCACAGTCACCGTCAGGGATGCCATTGTGCCTTAGGTTGTGGAGCTTACATGGCAATCCAGGTCCTCGTCCTGAGCGACCAAGTTAGAGAGGCTGTAAGGATGCGGACTCTGAGCTGAGGGACGGGCCTGATATTGTTACAGCTCAACGCTGTAATGTGAAATTGGTACAACAAGAGAACACACTAAGTCAATTCATTTTACCACCGCATCAACATACAAGAACAAAATTGAACAACATATCCAAGCACAATAGCATTTGTCCTCCGGATGATTCTTGGGATATAGATTCCTGCACCGCCTGAGAATAGAACAAAGACATAGAGCATACCTCTTCGCAAATATTGTACGCAATGAGCGCCGGTGACTCGAGTCCCAGCTCCTGATCAAAGTCAATCACCTGGGCATGTGATTGCATGGCCAGCAGCATTTCCCAACCAAAATGAGCGAGAGCTATTCCCAAGATCTCACAACAGAGCTTTCCCACTGTTAGGAACGCTTATTGCGTTGTGAATGTTCACAGTCATGCACACATAATGCACCTT
Source organism: Pyramimonas parkeae (assembly GCA_018697155.1). Taxonomy (NCBI): domain Eukaryota; kingdom Viridiplantae; phylum Chlorophyta; class Pyramimonadophyceae; order Pyramimonadales; family Pyramimonadaceae; genus Pyramimonas; species Pyramimonas parkeae. The sequence goes on along the minus strand of NHOP01000950.1, from coordinate 4,984 downwards.
TGTTTTCTGTCTGCATGGTCTACGGAGTACGTGCAGAAACCTCATTCAATTGGAACGCACCTCTGATATCAACTTTTGGACATGGCTGAGCGATTTGTGAGATTCATCCAGCACCTTTCGTACATTCTCTAGCAGTTTACTTTGCTTCCTTTCACTCAGGGACAGCTCCAATGCTTGGGACATTTGAAGCATAGCCTGAGTGGTGATATGAAGTTGTTGCCATTCCGATGCGTTCATATTGTTGGAGGGCGGTGGCATGCGCAAGCGCTGCACCAGTTTCCTCACATCCTTCACATGCTGCACGGGTATCGCCCAACTTCTTAAGGCGTGAACTAGATTAAACGACAGGAAACCTCCATCCGCAATTTGAATAGAAACAATCGCTTTCCCAGCTACGGTGGTATCTCAGAAATCAGTAAAGCAAGTGCATATCAACTGCTTGTTCACAGGAACTAACTCTGCTTGCGTCGAATATTTACTCACATTCACCTTTGTGATCCTAGAGTTGATCGTGCATATCTGTGCGTACATTCTTCACGAACTTGCAGCACTTGGTGCCAACATGCAGCGGAGCCATACCTCATCAGATTGAACAAAGCTGAGTCTGAATACAAACCTGTTTTCACGATAGCTTCCAAATAATTCATTCCCGGATTGTGCTTGGTATTGCCTGGTCTTCATGTATTGCATTAAAAAACTGTTCATGAATATGCTTAAGGAAATCATGCAGCATAGCCACAAAATGGCGTCAAACTACATCATCGATAGGCGCAATGAAGTGTATATTGACGGTTCTTGATTCCACACATAGAGGAACGTCATACCTTCAATGCATCCCGTAGTGCGTGCGCCGCCTCCGGGTTGGTCAGAAAGAATTCGACTCTGGAAGTTCATCCCACATTAGTCGATGATTGCTATGTGCAAAAACGATGAGACATCTAGCTCATCGAGTGCTGGTCAAATTCATCTACGTAATGCGCGGTTTATTGGGTTTATGCTTGCGCAGCTTAAGATATATCAACTGTGCGAGCAAACTATACGATAGCTAAAGATCAGTCTCGGTGACGTACGCATTTAGCCGAGCATTGAGCATTTCCAAATTCACCAATGGCCTGAGAAGCCACAACTTCAGCAGCTGCTTGCCAGGCTGGGAGATGCATCGGTTGAGAACACCATACACGCTAAGGCCTTCTTTCGCCTTCCCAATGCTGCAGTACCATCAGTAAAGAAACTTGGGAGAATCATTGGTAAATCATGATATATGTTTGGCGCTATGGGATCGTTCCCTGCAGATATGCACTGACCGAAGATTTGTCAAAGTTGAGAGGGTTTAGGGTGATGCAAGCTCGAAGACTGCTGGGTGCAGCAGCCTGGACGGAATCAAATTGGCACACAATTGTGATGTTTGTTTGAGATCTGGTTTCAGATTGCAAGCATAGCTTAGCCTGTACGCAAAAATCACTGTCACTGCTTTGAAATTCACTTTCGGTAACTGGATGAAACACGGCATGCACATGCAACGACTCTCACCCCATCGCTGACGGATGCCGGTCCTCGTGAAAAATCTGCAGAGCTCTATACGATTGTGGGTCTAACTGCAACAATCCCTGGCAGGCATATAGCCCCACACTGCTCACCCTGATCGATGTCTGTGACTGTCCCATCTCATCAAACACTTGAGTAGCTTCACACAAACCCTCGCGTTGCAGTATTGCCATCAGTGCTCCAGCGGCGCGCACTTGCTGATGGTTTTCCAGTGATATCATGGAGTTGATGGTGTGGAGACGATCCCTCTCTCGGCGTTGGTTTCTGGATCCCATAGTTGGTTCGTTGTTCAGTACATCATCCACCCGCAAAAACAACAGCCTTCTCTTTGCTTGCTCAAATTCGAATGTCGAGCTGGTGCACACGCACAGTGAACATACTGTCGGAAAGAGCAGACACGCATGAACAAAGCATAGAAGTTTTTGTAAACGATGAACTGATGATAATTGACACTGTGCACAACTCTTGCAACCCCACTGAGAGCGCGCACAGGACAGTTTTATTGCATTGGCATTCAGAAGGTTCTTGAGGCATTAACGTACTCCTGGGTATATTGCCGAATCCAGATACGCACTAGGCCCAATCGTATGTACACCTTCTGATGTATCTGGTGGCTACAAATGAACCACACATGCAGATAATGTCAACTACTCGATCGCCGCAAAAGGAGAAAAGTGCAGTTGGACATCCTTTATCCGAAACCCTCTATAAATGCTCTTTGGTAGGTAATATTCACTGGATGTCAACGTGATGCTGCGTGCCTTTTTTCAAGGCGCACATCATACATGGCCCGATCAGATTCCTCTTCATCGTCAAGTTCATTCACAAAGTTCATGCCCGCCTGTTGTACAGCGTTGTCAATCAAAGATCGATTCGCCATGCGTTCACGAGCCTGCGCAGTGGTGCTTTCATCAAACACACTCCCACGCAGCACCTTGATAAATTCATCATCCATTTTGCTGCAAGTGTATATTGTTCGTGGCCGGGTCTGGAACTTGCAAAGCTGTAAGCAGTCGAAACCGGTAGTTTCATCTTCAATGATGTCCATCACCTGCAATTTCATGAGATACTCGATACTACAATGTCGTTTACATGTCATTTCATACAGTAAATCGTTTGCAATTTTGTAATCTCAGAACATGGAGTACGGTATTGCATTCTGTGGTGCGGTTGCGCAACTCATTTCCAAATCCCAAGCGGAGACACAAAAGACGGCCTACCCCTCTCGTTCAATCGACCACAAACATAACTCGGAACTACCCTTATCGCGCACCTCCGTAATTAATGCGTAGTGGCTTGAACATTCATCGCGTATCGTTTTTCTCTCGTGGTCTGAACGTACCTTTATGAAAATGAAAGCAGAACGTTTGCATGTTCAGTACGAGGCTTTGCGGGCACACACCTGTAAGCGTCCTGCTTCGACTTGGTACAAAGCTATTCCTAGATTTTTTCCTTGCATGATGCATGACATGTAAGTTGTATCGATCCCATCGTACTCCATCGCCACCTCATGTGGCGGATTCAGAACGTCGCTTTGGAGTGGTGCATGCCCGTGTTGTACGGCATATGCTGCACGACCGTGCTCCTGCATACCGACACATCATAAACTTAAGCGCTTAGAATTGCAATAATAAGGCATACATTTCAAGCACCAAAGAATCTGGAATCTTGCTGAAGGTATCGCAGAGTGCGCTGCGGTGTCGCCGACACTGTTTTCAAATCGCATGCCGCGTCAATTCGCTGCGTTTATTTACGGTACGATGCCAACGTCAGTATTCCAAAATACCAACCAACTAACAGCATACCGGCTCGTGATGGCATCGTTGTAGCTGCGCAGGCGTAAAGTATCGTGACGTGCGTGCTTCCATTGTCCAGGTCACGACAGCATCCAACACAAACATGCACACACGAGAGCGCTTGCGGGAGTCGCGCGTGGGGGGTGCCTTGCAGCCGTACAGGCGCTTTGGCCTGGAAACATTGAAGATCGAAATTTTAGCTCGATGGTCAACAGAAAACAAATATCACACAATATGAGACATAGCATGGCCATGATCACCATGATAGCAGCATTTGGCAAGGCGAAATTCGTAAACATTCACGATATGTACATTATGTCCGTAATTGCCGATTCATACAGGAACCGAAATATTGGAAAGCCGTCACATCCATGATCGCTAACGCAGAATCATACAAAACCACCTGGAGGAGAGCCACGAGAGTTACGAATGCAAATCCAAGTGGCGAAAATGATGCAGGAAAACCATTAGAGGCATGAACGCCATTTCAAGGATACGTGGATATCCGCTCAATAAATATTTCGGGTTTGTCCGATGACCATGTGTTTCTGAATTGGCGTTCATGGATATCGTTTAATTTGTGTGCTACTGCATTGGCGATCATGGCTCTCATGGCTATCGTTATATGCATCTGCCTTAAACATATGTTTACGTGTATACGCAAATATGTGAAACAGACTCGGAGTTTGGTTCACACAGATTTTCACGGGTCAGCACTGTCTTGATGTGGATGGCAAGAAAAGCTCCCCTTAGACCACGGCGTCAGTTCACACGAGACATTTCGAAGGTTACCTTGTGCAATGATAGAACTTAGAGCGCGATAGATACGGTTGACGTGGCTCCCCGCCCTCTTCGTGATAGGGTTTGTCCCCATACATCATACATTTTCCATCCCACATTTTGATACCATACAATACCTACCCAAGGGAGTATACCCTGAAGATCTTCCCTACCCTAAAGTCTTGAACTCAACATGGCAAATCAGGGTATGGTTAATTTACAATGACATACATACATCAAAATCACAGGCGAGACCTGATAGCATCCATCAACGACACGACTGAAGGACAAATACTGCAATATGCAAGCCATGCGCTATCCTGAATTGACCCGATGTCGTTTTGGAAACGGAGTTTTGCGGCGGTACTGGCCTCTCGACATGCACGAGGAACATAGACTGTAGAACATTTTCCAAGATCTAGGATCTGTAATCGTTTTTTACTATATGCGATCGAACTAGATTCGTTTTAATAGAATGTCGCCAGCTGAGGTCGTGTTCACGATGGTTATGGCGTTAGTAGCCGTCCGCGTTGTTAAGGACAAATTTCTGATGACTTCAGATATTCCAAGTGCTTTGGACAATGCATTTGCTGTGGGGGAGCCACCATCCATGCCCGTTTTGCACGAGTAGTTGTGTACACCACATGTTTAAGGATTGCCCAACGCTAGGTGATACCAAACGAGCTGGTAACGCGTATAAGCATGGGCAAGTGGATCCGAAATGGAAACCATCGATCCGAAAACGAGGTGCCCGCCGAGCAGTGTACAACGAGAATGGATAGTAAGCCGGCTCACAAGAATGGCCATGCCAGTGGAGGAGGGAATGAAGGCCGTGGATTGCTTGGAGGCCGCCCTGTCGGATG
>NHOP01000949.1:0-12308 GCA_018697155.1 Pyramimonas parkeae | reverse complement strand
TGCTCGCGTTGTGCTTGTAGACTGTACTTGCGCCAAAACAGTGCTCCGATACGCAGCTGGCTCCACCAACTCGATTGCAGAACGTGCGTGTCTCAGTGTTGAGCTGCAGTCCCTGGGATAAGCCCTGCTAGCTCAATGCAACCCTGGATTTCCTGTACTGCTGCCGCTTCGCATGTGTGTGTCAAGGTGTTTGTGTAGGAATGTGCTTCGACCCCCCTGCCTGCTGGATGGGGTATGCAACGTTGCAGAGCGCCGTAGTGTGCGTCAGTTGTTCGTTTTTAGAACAGTGTGCGCACCTGGTTTTTTCTCAACCCAAGCTAGGCACAGTCTGCCGCGTACAACTCCGCGCGTCGCCAGTTGGACCCGTGTTGCACTAAAATCTTAACAAGGTTTTTTTGTTTCCTGGACCTACAGATGGAATCCTTACGGTATTGGGTGTTTGATGTGGTGAAGAACAACGCAATTGTTTGTGCGCCGTCATTCGGCGTCAAGCTGCACGCTGGATCGCTAAGCTGAGCAACAGCTGTCTCCCAGCAAGCGCTGCATGTTCAAGATGTCCAATGGGTTTCGAAATGGAATTGCTAGAGTTCGCATTCGAGGGCGGTGTCGCGTCTCCACAAACAGTATGCTGGCGGTACATCTGGCGCGTGTACATCGCTGTCAAGCGCCTCAAGGTTCCATGGAAGACGTGTATGCTCATCGAGCGTGCGCATGTCAAACAGACAATCAGGAGATCAGGGTTGGGTATGGACGAAGAACAAGTTCGCGTCTTCATTACCAATTTGGGATCATGACACACGTACAAGTGTTGCGGCTCATCATAGTGATTGGTTTGGCCGCTTGCTCGATGACCCGCCAACCAGTTTGACCCGTCCCATGTCATCAATGAGGTAAAGCCTCCGACAACAGTGTTGCAACCCGCCAAACTAAAAGCTGAGTTTGACAAAGCTTTTATCGGTTGCAACATGGTTGGTACGAAGATTGTCCTTAGACAGGTGAAAGCACCCCGAATGGCATCGGCGTGGCGTGGCGGACTAGAACGGCATGTGATCTTGTTCCGATGCTTAGGATTGTGCACGCTACCGGTGCGGCCGCGTCTCACACAGACCGACGAACGAACACTTTCCACCGCATTTCAGTCGCGCTGTGCGAGGGTGCTTGTTTGTGGCGCTACTCTTCCCCAGGACGTGAACTTTGCGGCGGGAGAGGAGAAGGAACGGCCTTGCAATGTTCGCGAGGCGTCTTGCGCGCTCCTACCCGGGGTGGCAGTGGTGACAGGCCCGCACAAGGACGCGAGTTTCCTGCTGGCGGGGGCGGAGATGCTGCTGGGCCGGGGCCACCTGCTGTCAGAGGACGGCGCTGCCTCCGAGGAGCACGCAGTCATCCTCCTAGACCATCTCGGCCGCGCACACGTTGTGAGTCCCTGTCCCGAACTTTGCAGCCCCTGACGCGTATTGTGCTGATCAATTGCGTAGACAATGCATGGTTGAGAGGGCGGTTGTGTTGAGTGCGGGCGACTTCATCGGATGCCTGCGAACAGTGCACGCACTCGCTTAATTTTGGTATCTCTTTTGGGTTTGATGTGCTGGTTGCCGTCTACAATCTGCGGCTGCGATCATCATTATATCCTATTCCAACAACATCTACAGCCACATTATCAAGAAAATCATCAACAGCAGTTATCCACAACCAACAGTAACTATTTCTAGAGCTACAGCAAAAACATCATAGAAGCTCCTAAAGCAACAAAGACAACAACAGTAACAATAACGCTTCATACACATGGGATCGTACGTTTGAATGCAATGGCCTACTTATTGTTGGTGGATGGACGGAGTGTAAACTTCGCATTGAGGGGTGTGGATATTGTTGATGTCAGATGGACCTGCTGAGTGTAAAGGGCACGCGCGTGAACGGCTCGTTGGTGCAGCCGCTGCAGCTGATCCGCCTGGCTCCAGGGGATTGGCTGGAGTGCGGAGAATCCACCATGAGGTGGGGGACGGAGACGCGCTACAACGCCCATCCTGTCACATCCAAGGTTCCGACGGTGCGCCCGAAGATCCATTTTTCTGGATTTTTATGCAAAAGTTTTGGGACTCGCCTGATGCGGACCCCCTTTCGAGGCCTACCTAGGGCTTGGTAGGATAATAAAGGAGAAGTTGTAAAGTGTGGAAACCTGTGCACGGACAGAGTTGGTTGCACACCTTGAAGGTGTGCGCACAGAGTAGACCCGCCAAGTTTGCTGCACGCACGACACCGTCAGCACTGTTCTCGCTGAGCTTGTACGGTCCTCCTCCCTCCGACGGATCCACCTCACTTTGCAAGACTGTTGTTTTTGTTGCCTGCATGAGTTAGCATGAGCGGGGTAAAGCGGACACGTGCGCGCTCGTGAAGCAGCCCAAGATGTGCTGCCGATGCTGGATTACTCAGTAGGCATAATTTCACAATTGATACGATGTACAGGTTAGTGATGCTGGCTGGAACACGAATCGGGCAGGCAATCGCTCCAACCGAAAGCATTTCATTGGCTGTCGCGGCAGGTCGCACTGAAGACTGTTAGGACAACGTTGAATTGCCGAAAACATGCTTCTTTCTTCAAGGTTTATGGTGCATTTGCTGCATGCTTGATCGTGGGTTTGCAGGCAAGCGGCGACGCGCTGCGCCCAGTGTGGGCAGGGGACCCCAAAAGGAATACCGACGCGGCAGATGCTGCGGATGATGTGGGCGCTGACATGGATGCTGACGTGGAGGAGGAGGTGGAGGCTGTAGCCCACGCCATGCGGGTGCGCCGTCGCCGGCTTCAAGCCCTTCGCCGCGCGTCCGCCAGCGACCTCCACTCTTCCCACCACATTTCCCCAGTGGTGCGTGCCTCTAACTTGATTTGCCATCTGCTCCCCTCCTTCGCACGAATTCACTCCGCAGACACGCTCACACACATGCGGCTCTTCAGCAGATGGATGGTGTTGAGCCCTTTCAGTTTTCGCTTCCAACCTGTGTATCTGTTGTGATAAAGCCTGCTGGCGGACAGGCAAGCCAGAGCTCCCATGTTGTGCGGTGTGATGTATGTCTGGTTGACAAAGGTAGGAAACCAGAACCCTTGTTGGAGTGCGACTTTTCGAATTCTCAGTCAGCTGAGCAATAAATGAAGACCATAACAGTCGATTGCGCAACGCTCTGAATCCTGCCCTAGCAATGGACGCCCCCAAGCAGCTTGCGTGAACACAAAGCCTAACCTAGTTGTAATGATGGCAATGCAATCAGATTGAATACCTCGAGACGAAAATCCAAGACGAGCCCCACAGCCCGCGCACTGCGGCGGTGGCAAGAAGGCTACGCGAATTGCGGGATGCGATGCGTGACGGAGACCGAGCAGTGGTAGGGGGTTTAGGGAGGTGCAGCGAGAGGGGCGGATGGGCCGCAGCAACACCCCCTTCACATTTGGCTGAGCCGTCGATGTCTGATCTACGCAAGCAGCTTGCCGAGTTTCGCCAGGAGATGGGGCAGTGGAAGAAGCAGGTGGACTCGGCCCAGGAGCAGGTGAGTGGCTGATGAGAAGACGATTTTGGATACAGTTACTTCTGCTGGATCTTTTCGATAATGCTAGAGGGTTTCTTGCGTGAGCATTGCGGGCTCGAACAGGTTGGCACAGCTGTAGTTTGGAGACTGGAACGCGCTTGTGTGCACTGTGGTGGTTGTGGATGTTAGTGCTGTCGCAAGCATCGTTATCCAACAAAAGGAGGATTCCTTCGATGGCAAGTTGAGATTCTGGAGGTCACGCAATTGGCAGAGAATATTCATATCTGATAACTGCGCAATGATATAAATAGGTTGCTGAGCAAGGATAATTGTGACAAACAACTTGTTAGTACAAATGGCATACCTCGATGTTGCAAACCTGTTTCTCTATGTCACGGAATTTTCCGTGATGCGATGCTGGAACCACGGTGAGACACATCCTGCGCTCCGTCCGTATTTTTGCACATTGGTTATGCTGGTGCGGTCAGAACACGATCAAGAGTCTAAGCCTTTCGTTCCGCATGCATACTTTATTTACCCAGAACAATTGTGTATGTCGAATGTGCAATGATAAATTTCTATATCATGAGCTCATCCAGCAGCAACCAGCAAACTATGAAACATGTTGATATGCTTTGCGGGTCAGGGAATTGTGTCTGATGATTGTACATCTGCGTTCAGTGCCCAAAGTCCTGACTTGATCTGTTTGATTCTCGGACAGGTAATGTTCGCGATCAATGGCTCAGAAACTTCCCTCTTATGTTCGTGCATTGGGCATTCACTTCCTGAGGCTGAGGCTGGCGAGATTTGTTTATGACGGTTTGGTCCAGGTGCGCGAGCTGCTAGCCGAGAAGTCGATGTTTCAAGCTGAAAGATTGCAGTTGCAGGAGCAAGTTGCAACCGCAGAGGAGGCGCTGGAGGCGCAGGCCGCCATGTTTTCCGAGGGCGAGGTGTGTGTCCATACGAGCACGCATGCGCATTTGAAACGCATGTTAATCATTTCGTCCTGCAAGCACATGCTTGTGAGCTAAACAAGCAAGTCGCAAATTGCCAAAGCGTAGTCTTGACGACGCAATGTAGTGTTTTGAGAACATACAGCCAGGCATGGCACTGTCAGCATGCTCTGAAGTCCTGTGCCACGCACCTTCAATGATAATAATAATAATAATAATAATAATAATAATAATAATAATAATAATAATAATAATAATAATGATAATAATAATAATAATAATAATAATAATAATAATAAGTTGCTTGGTGTGGGCGCAGGAAAAAACCCTCCCACTGTTTTTTGGACAGCTTATGTTTTTGGTAGAGGTGCTTCCGTGTATGCAGAGCTTACAGATCAAGGAACTGGAATGCGCGGTGGAAACCTTAACCTTGCAAGTGATTGGTCAGCAGCAGGACGCTGCATACGGGGCATGCACTCGTGGCAACCTAGAGATTCAAGTAAGAGATCTCCAAGAGCAGTTGCAACAAGTTAAAGATCAGGCCAAAGCTGACTTGGCACGCGCTCAGCTAGCCTCCGAGGTACGTGCTATATCCAGAGGAGCACATGTTAGAAGTTTGGCCGTTTGTCGACATGGTATATGAAAGCCCGAAAGCGAATTGTCTCGAAACAGGTTTTTTCCTCTTATGACAATAGTGTACATTTTGTTTGTTCAGAGGTCTCTCGAAATGCTTCAACGTGGCATTGGTGTCAATTAATGTTGCAGATGTGTGCATGTTCACATGGGTGAATCATGCTTGCTTGAATACATTTGCAAGACCTGGACATTGAAGAGGTGGGTGAATGTGATGTCCAGCACTTTGTGCGCTGGATCCAAAGAACAATGAATCTTCCTGATTCGTGAGTCATTGCATGCGTTTATCCTCAAGCACTTTGTCCGCCTCGCGAATCGAAGAAGGTGAGCAAGGCTGGCTGCTTTCCAATCAAGGTTGATATCATTGATTACTCATAATACCATTGCTTTTTCCCGTGCTCAGCATGTGCGTGTGCACAGTTTTGGTTGGATTTCTAAGACAGAAACTATGCATCCTGAATGCAGACACTGGAAGCCGAGCTGTGCAGGACAAAAGACAAACTTATTCAGCTTCAAAATCAGACCACGCATCGCGATGCGGAGATTCGCAAACTCGCTGCTGAATGGGAGGCATCATTAGAGAACAACAATGAGCACAGGGAAGACAGTGGGCAGTCCCCTGAACACTCGCACACTTCCATGTCCAACATAGCAGAACGCCAGGTCAGCATTTTTGAAGACTGCCTGATTGGGCTTCGATATTGTACACATGCTTGCTTCTGCGTCTGGGAGTTTGAAAACTCCCTGAAATTTTCCTCGCCCGTATGATGACCATCCCCCCTCAGTTCACATCCCCATGCTCCTGGCACAAACGACGTTTACATTTGGCATCCAACGTGCTTAAGTCGGTTTGGTGTTGTCTTGAGGTCAACAATCAAACTACTGACCAAATATGAAGGGTGCAATCGCAGTTGTGTTCGCTGATTGGAATGATAACTCAGCGGTACTTTTGGCAGTCGGTGGGTGATTATGAAAAAGTCGCAGAGTCACTCGCCAAGATATTTTCTGTCCATTCACCAAAGCCATAGTAGATGTATGGACACTTTCAACTATTCATGGAAATGGTGGGCTTGATACCACTGATGTGTTTTGTTTTTTCCGTTGTTCATGCACAGGCGGCTATGCAAGGGCGCGGTGGTGTGATTCGATTGCAGTACCGCACCGCCTGGGAAGAAGCGTACCTGCACTTCAGTCCAGACAACGGCCAGTGGAGCCCCAAGCCTGCATGGTTGTTGCCAGTAACTGACCCTCTGCTAATTGACCATGAGAGCTCCAGCAATTCCAAGTGGTTTGAAATCATCCTTCCTGCAAGCAGCCTGCGCTTTGTGGTCACGGACGGGTCCAGCAGGTACCAAGTGAAGTAGAGTTTCATGTGTGCTTGTGAGTTGATCAACAGTTTATGTTTGCATGGGTGAATGCATGACATCTGAGTGTAGGCATCCACGTACTCTCAGTTCTCAATCTCAATTTGATTGATCAATTGATGCTTCAACTACAATGTTGTCAGCCTGATGCTGTTGTAATTACAGTATTTGCGGAAGCCGTTATTTTTTTTGTTTTTTTAAATCATTATTATTTCGTTTATTGACCTTGAATCCTTTGGTGAAGCTTGCATGAGAACGCCATGCTATAGAGCACTCTTTAGGTTGTTTTCAGATTGCTGCAATATCCTAAAACCAAATAGTTTCTACGAATTTAAGGGTTATATCAGAAGTTTGGATGTGGTGTTGGGTTGGAAGTTGGATCGTCTTCGGGCTTGTGATTTATCTTGGCTTGCAATTGCAGTTGGGATAAGCCGCCCGCACACCTCGGGAAAGAACACTATTGCATATCAAAACCCGGGCTCTACAGATTGCACCGGGGTTTCTTGAGGGAAATCCAGCCTGTTGATGTAGACAAGTAATTCATGCAAAGTGATGTACTGAATGGTTGTTTTCCAGTTTTGAAATCAAAGTGGAGATGGTGTCGGGCTTTGTCCATCGAATCGAGAGATGGACACTTGGCCCGGGAATTGTGGAAAGTATTACATGTGGTTTCGTCTGTGTACACTTGTTGATGATACGTATATATAATACGTATTTGAGAAAATATGTAGATATTCAGAATCATGGCACTGGCCACAGGGCACAATCTTGTTGTGCATGAAGGAAATGTTGCTTGGTTTGTGTTCTCTGCAAGTTGTATTGAGCTCAAAATATCCCCAAAACAGAACCTTCCCTCGTGTCTGCAGAATGCTTGTGATGGTTTTCATCTTTGTGTCAGGCCATGCATGGGCAAATCTTCCGCATAGTATATGCGCATGGCGCGCCGCCAGGTTGAGTTGATGGCATGTTGTGTAGGCAGATGAATTAACAGTTGTGTGGGTATGGGAGGCGCACACAACAACAAGAAACCTTTGGCGAATAAGCACTGTATAGTTTTGTTCCGACATGGTGCCTAACAACGATGAAACAGACCCAAGCGTGTACATGTGAGAGTAGATGCATGTCTATCCGTCAATTCAAAGTAAGATGCCTTTTCGATCATCCAGTTCGCCAACACCTGGGCAATCCTCTCCCCCCATCTCGCGCCGCAAGCTTGGCAACATGCACATATTGCGGACGACGATGCCGGCGCATTACCATACAACGAGGTCCTTGTGAGATGATGCTGTGCAGCTCTCTACTAGCCACTAGGCGAAGCCAATCGGGATGGATAGCATAAACGATAGTGTTTTTAGACCGTTCAGCAACAGGGACGATCGCACAGCCACCGATGCAGCAGGTGCAGCACTTTGTTTTTTGGCGAATTGTTGCTTTTGCCTAGAGTGCTTGACGTTTCCGATAAACCCACTGACGTCTCATCATCTGGCGCTACACTAACGTGGTGAAGCCGTAGATGGCGGTCGGTGTTCATTTAGTCGAGTCCAATACAAGCTGAGATGTCCCGTCCTGATGATGTGCGTATATCGGTTACATACTATCGGTTGATTCACTCCAAAATTGCAGGAAACTTGTACGCTCCAGTGCTACATTCGAGTTCTCATTTCACCTGTCGTTGTCTTGTACGCGGGCAAAGGTTGAATTTGAAGGTCGAATCGAGTAGGGAAGGCCAACGTCAGTCTCGGTTGACACTGGCATTCCATAATGCTGTCCGTCCTATGACGAACATGGCCGTCACGGAGAGCCCGCACGATGACATGAAGACTTAAGTCTGGAACCAGATTTTTTTGTGTTTGTTAAGGCGGTTGGGGATATCACACGCAAGTCAAAGATGACCCGCCAGCCAGCACAGCATTTGATTGTGATGTCAATACTTGCGGAACTTTTCTGAACTCGATGGGCGATACTTTCACCCATCGAGTAAAGTTTCCACGTTTCATTTTGACATGGTTGGACGGGTTCTCGCGTACTGCCTGCCCATTTCATGAGTTACATGGTTGCCAAATGTGACCACGACGGACCGAGGTGTCGGATTGGGAAAGCCGCCTCCGCTCAGACATCGGTACATGGTCGAGTGGCTACCTACGCATCCGGTTCCCACTGTGACGATGTTCGATTATCGGAAGTACAGCACCGAGACTACCTTACAAATGGCCCATGCTGCGCCAGACAGGAGAAACACAAGAGAAACGGTCTGGTGGTGAATTCTCTTCGGCCGCCTGAAATTTCCCCACACGAGATCTAATTCCCTTCAAAGGCTTCCTCCCGTGCCTCGGTCCTGCTGAAAAAATGGAATCAAACGTATCAGCAAGCGTCATGATCCCGGCTCACAAATTGAGTTTCGCTATTTGGCTCTGCATGAAAATTTTCTAACGGGCTACCACGTTTTAGTCCTCCTGGGAACATTAAATAGGCAACCAAGGGATCCATCACGTGCAACGAGATAAAACCCAATTGGTGGTCGGTGCCTCGGCTACTGAGACGCGTAACTGCCCCAGAGTTCCGAAAGGCGCTCCGTCAAGTCCCGAGACTTCGCAGCAACTCTCAGCAGCCTCGTTTCCTCGCAACCTACTGAAACTCACACGCAAATGGTGCAGGCAATTTCCCAAACATCGCTAGCCCTTCGCGTCTCAGCGACTCGCCGAAGCACAACTCCAGCACAAGTGGCTTCGGTGCGCTGCCTGGAGGATTTTTATATATTTGTTGGGACTGTATCACTGTTTCGCACATAGTGCGCTTGCTTCCCAATGTATACAGAATCTCATCGATTTGAAATGATGATGAACGTGTAACAATTTATTACAATGCATTCCAATAAACGGTTTGAAAACTGGGACGAAATTTTCTGAAATGTTTTCTCTTTAGCCAGGAAAGCATCTTCGATATGTGTACCTATGTTCATCGTATACACCTGGACTATGGTATTCAGGATGAAGTTTCAATGTATCTTCAAGGAGGAAAATGCCCATTTCTTTTAAAAAATTCATGAAATAATTTTGAATACGTACAGTTTTGTTTTTGATATTTTTGAAGCGGCAGCATCATCAGTATGTTGCACGAGTAGGACATCATGAACGTTTGCCTCTCCAAAACAAGGATACTAGTGGAGACGCAACCTCGGAGACACCCAGATATCTGCGCTTTGATATCGGTATATTATGCGTTATGCTATTGCGAAATAATGCCTAGGATTTACAACACAACACTGTTTTCTTCACACACTTGGATCTAACGAACGCGTGGCAATAATTGCCTAGACTTGCCTGTGTTTATGAACTGGTGCAGTGATGTTGGTGATATTGTCAGATATGGGATACGTTGTGCAGATGTCCAATGTGTAAGGCTTATGGTTTTCATGTAACCATGAATTCATTTTCGGCGCTGCGACAGCCTTTGGTGATATCTACCGTTCAGTGCTTGAGGTGGAATCAGTGATAATCTTCGGGGTGGCCAACGTTGAGCGCAAAGCAACTGCTTGGTTCTTGATTGACGAGTTCGAATATGTACGAATCATTTAGGGGAATCATTTTATGCGTACGCGTTGTTTTCATTATTGTCGGAGTTCTTGTACTGTACGTTTCCGCTGGTGTCGCAATTGTTTCCAACACGCCTCAACAGTTTGTCTCCAGCCCATAAGGAAAGAACGTTATAAATGGTCGATCCCGTGAACTCGCGATTCTTTCCCTGCACTTGGTGGATGCTCCATGTCCAAGCCCCTGATACTTGATGACACGGAATGTTCCTCCGATGGTTTGGAGAGTAGGTGGCAAGGAACGCAATTTCGCACAACAAAGGGACTTCGAGGATGTGCGTCGTGGCCGTGCGAGCGATCCAATTTTCTCTGTTTGAATGTGGCCAGGCATGTTCTCCGCAGGCTTCTCGAATGGTATGCGCGCACAAGGGACGGCGTGCCATTCATGCCACAAACGCCTGCGTCTTTGAGGCACTTACAGCTATGAGTCCTACTCGCATATCCCGAGCCACGCGTGTGCAAGCTCTTGCAAGCTCCAACAGTCCGATAGACAAGGATGAGGTCAGTTATCAATTCATCCAGAGATGCCAACTGAAGCTTTGACGTTATTCTTTGCTTTGAAAATTTGCTTGATGTTGTATGTATGAGTGGCCCTTGACGTGTGCTGGGCAATTCGGAGCACAACCGTTTTCAACGGTTGAAGCAAAGGACAAGTCCGGCAAATGGTATCAAATTATTTTGTCATTGCGACTACATGTATGAATCGATGTATATCAGCAAGATGTCATTCACTTTGTTTACAGGCAAAACACAGATTGCAAATACATCAGGCACAAGGTATCTCAGAAAAAGGGTGAAGGTGTGTTATTCCACGCAGGTGGAAGTCTCTACGGATCTGCTTAATCGTTATTTGCGCCTACAGAACGGTTCCGACATTCGCGGGGTGTCTGTTGAAGGTGGTTCCGTTTCTGGTTTATTTGTATGTGAGTGTTGTTCGTTTGGCCTCTCTTGTTCCACACTGATAGTTGGATTTAATCAGAGAAGGTGGTTAAGTTAGGCTGGAGATTTTCACAACGCACTCATGTCAGGGACTCTTGCATGTTTGAGAACTTTAATTGATGTTTAATTATTTTGCAACTTAATCTGTGTTCAGATGGCGGGGTATGTCGTACCTTATGGTTCATGCTGAACGTTCCCTGCTTGGCTCGTTTTGGATATCAACAAACCATATTGACTGCATGGGAACGACAAGCTTGCGCATCATGCAGGAGTTGAAGGTCAAGAAGTTACACTGTCCCCTGAGGAGGCATTTAATATTGCGTGCGGCTTTGCGGAGTGGCTCATGAACGGTGCAGGCCCAGATGCATCCAAGTGAGCACCCCTCCAGTGTGTTGGTGCATGCATTTACATCTTGCTCAGGTTCCAGAAAGTCAAAGTCATCCGTTTTCTCAGGGACAGTTCAGGCAAGGTGTGTATCATTTCTAGCTCTGTTTGGAAACTATTTATTGCATTCACAAGCAGATGTGAATGGTTTGAAGATATCGTGGTATTTTGAGCACAAGTTTGGACCCTGAAACGCACACCGTCATAGCTCACCATCTCAATGACTGTAAGGATATGCATTCAATGACAAGAATGAAATGGGCATCGGCCTCGGTGCAGGTTCAAGGTGTCGGTGGGTCGCGACCCGCGGTTGTCTGGTCCTGACATTGTTGCGGCGGTGAGTACCCCACACACTTTCTATTGATTCGAAGGTTATGACCAAACGTGAGAAACTGAGGTGTGTATCTGAGAAGTTTGCCCGCAATTTGTCACTCTGTAAGTGCGGCATCAGCACTTCGATATTGAGTTGTTACCAAAGATATGCCCACGTTCATCGCTATGGTTGATGTCAAGCATGCGCCATGGCAGAGTGCTCGTGTATTCTCATTGGCGTTCTCGAAAAACGACATGAATGCCGTGAGTGATACATGCGATATCCTTCTTGAAGTTGGGTCCTTGAGGGGATGCCCCAGTCTGATGACCTGCGTTGTGTAGAGGCCTGAGCAAGTCCCCCGTTTAAGTGCACAGATTGCGGGATTTAGCTCGACCCCGGGAATCAGGGCATAGATGATGTCTGTTGAGATTCAACGTTTCCCATGCAGGAACCTCGCATACGATAGACGACGCGGCGCACGGTGCATGCGCTCCTCCCTGATCCCGCTCTAGGCCCTGAACGCCTCCCCTCGTCACACCGGATTTGCCCCTCCCTTTTGGGGCCTGCCTGCTGATCATTGCGCGCAGGCGAGCGGAGATGCGTCAATTGCACATAAA
>NHOP01000948.1:0-12311 GCA_018697155.1 Pyramimonas parkeae | reverse complement strand
CCATCCGCACAGGGTACAGTATACTTGGGGAGAATTGAATGCATACTTCAATTTGTTGGCTTACCTCTGTTAAGCTACGGCGTAGGTAAAAAAGGAGAAGAGTGAAGAAGGATGACCACGCGGCATGTGGCATTTTCGTCCTACAAGGTAACGTGTAAATTTACTTGATTTGTGAGGTACTTCGTGTTGCAGCTACGACAACACAAAACACAGCTTCACTCTCAAAAAGCAAAAACACTCAAACCTTGTGCGTCAACAGCCTCCATCTTTCTGCAACATTCGTTTTTGACACTGCAAGGCATCTCACCAAACAGGTGTCGCCAGCCTCGCCAGCGCAGGAGGCTCCCAGCGTGAGCGTCCACGACCGGCAAGTCTGATTCGCTACAAACATCTCGAGCCCAATGAGCTCGGCCTGCACCACGGGTGAAGCTTATCGCATTGAAAATCACAAACTAGTGCGCGTTGACACTCAGGCAACGAGAAGCATTAGGTAATGTGATGTAGGTAATACATCTCGGACAGAAACAAAAGCAGATTAGCAGTGAACACACAACCAAAACGCAGTTGGATGTACACTTGGTTTGTAGTCTTGTAGCTAGAGTGTAGAACTCTGAGTCGTGAGCGGGCGAAGGCAACTCCCAGCAGCAGGCACGGCTGCATATGTGCGATGGATTTACAAACAACAACGGGTCAACTTTCGCATGCGAGAAATTTCATACCAGCCAGAAACAATTCATTCTACCAGTCTAGCAAGTTGTAAAAAGTGAGTTGGAATCAAACTGTCACAGCAAAATACCTGCCTCTCTGAGCACACATGTGAAGCCTAACTCGACTCAGGCATTGCTACAGTGGGGTTTTCCTCTGACGTTGGAAGATGTAAATCACAATGATTTGGGCACTCTGCCAACAGCAATCTCGTCTGGGAGCTTGATTAACTACATGGATACAACCTTGAAATCTTGTATGCATGCGGCGCCTTGCACATCTAGACTCAATAGCCCAGTCTTGGGGACAGGCTGTCATGGAATACACAATCAATAATGCATGAGCGGGTACACTGTTGTGCAAGTAAGGGAGTGCATGTGCAGGACGCACAGGCTTCGCTTGCAAAAAGTGTTGCCCTTGATCAAATCCCGTCGCTGGTAGGTTGTTGGCGCTCACATCACCGGGAATGTTTGCATCTGCTTGCATTTCAAATATTGGTGATGGCTCTTGCACAACAGGAATTTCAGGTCCAGGCACTCGCGCAGATCTTATTGCTACAAAGGTGGTGATTGGGTGCAGCAGAGTTTGGGCTTCCTCAGATAATGCAGCCTCCAGCGCATCCTGGTGCAACGTTCAGAACATCATGTATCATGTTAACCAGACTAACGGCCTCAAGGACAAGGAACCAAAAACATGCTGGACAGGTTAAATTAGGCGAGGGAATTTTCGTCAACCGTGAAAAAGGTTTGAAGGACATCGAGGAGCAAGTCCTTAACGCGGTATACCATCAAATGCCGTATCGTGAACCAGGTTTTCGCATATAAGAAGCCCACAGGAAACGCTACCAGAAAATGTCCCTTTCCTTGAGACCAATCCGCAGTTTATATATCACGTCAAAGTGCAACAAGCGTGCGGAAGATTCATACCAGTGACAACCTTACGCTGAAATGTGAAATCACTTGCACATGCCATCCTGTGGAGGAAGAAACAGGTAGCTTCCAATATCACAATGCACCATGCCAGGTGTTAGCACGTTCCGAATATTGAAGTTCCACAGGAAATTAATTGAAACAAACCTGCAAACTTGCTGTACCACGTCTGCCATGTCCTTTAAACTCCCAAAGCACACTGCACAAACATATCGATCCAGTTTGCACGAGCAGTTCATTTTCGTTGAACATTATTTTTATGGAAAACAGAGATTTCCAAGTAGAATGCCTGGTGTACAATGCGGCCAGCTCTGTGCTCAAACCGTGGCATTAGGTGCTCAAATGATTGCTGCCAGACATACCGAGAGAAACCCGGACTGTTGGTAGCAGGTGGCAACTCCCCATCGAGCTTGCTTGCATGTACAAGTGCAGGTCTCATAAACTGCATGGCTTCCTAGAAGATTGAGACTTAAATAGGTATATTCCACGGAGGAAAGCCAATTAACAGAGAGAATCGTGATGATGTTCAAATGTGAGTGCGCTGCAGCGAAGAAAGATATGGTGTCAAAAATTGCCCTCAAGGTGACCTGCGAGATCTATGAGCAGTTCCAATGGATGAGTTTGGCTTGCATTCGTAGAAATTTAAATCAAATCAAACATCAATTCGCCACAATTCAGGGCACCATATGCGCACGTGTGTAGACCTGCATCAACACAATTATCAGACTCGAAAGTTACGATGAATTCGGCAAAACAACACGGATTGGCCAAATGCTAGAATGGTCATAATTGCATTGTCACTGTGGGAATCCTGAACACTCGACCAATTACTCCCTCCACACACTCTGCTGCTTCACCATACCCAAAAGTGCTTCGGAAACTTGCAAGTACATGTTGTCAAGACCAAGTTCAATCCCCAACAAGAATCAAGACAAACCGCATACTTTTAGAAAATACTTGTGCAAGTTGTTTTCGACGCTCTGTTGCTTGTGCTGCAGGTGATAATCTTGTATTCACATCTCTCGCTTCTGCATCCTGAAATTCCGACCAAATGTCTGCATGCATATAAGCTTCAAAATCCTACATCAGCCGGCTTAGTGAATCAAAGAACATTTACAGATTCATAGGGGATATCAGGTACTTTTGTCCTTTTGTCATCTAGATCCAAGCTATACTAGGATCATTAGGTTGATTGGATTGGGTATGGTCGGGTAAATGGCCCAAGATAAAGCATGATGCATTGCAAGCGCCTTTCACATTGTATGCTTCCTACTGCTCAGTATACACAGTGAGCGCTGCACCACCATGCCCATGTGCTGTGCGCAATGCTAAAGTGTTGAAATACATGTGAGCTGGGTGCCTAGGATAAGACAATCCTCACTACATCGTTCCAAAAAACTGCACACCACACCCCTATCACCTTTCTGATTGATGAATGCATTTGGCATCAAAAGGGTTTGAGAAAGTTCTCTTCACCATTCAACATCACTTGCCTGGGGTACTTGAAGAAATCTCTTGGAAAAAATGTGCATTGCACAGAACAATCGACCGAAACATGCTCTGCCAATTCAATCACATTCCTCACACACTCATCAATGCAACGCCCATTGTGTCAAATCCTTAGTTGTTTACTGTTTCTGTATTCAAATTACCACAAATTACTACAATATATCAGAAACATGTGTCAAATTCTCATTCGAACTGGGCGTGCTCAAAGAAATACAATCAAAGCGAACAATTATTCAGACAATTTGCATACAAACGACGTGCTGCTACCGCCTACCAGTGCTCTGAGTGCAGCTCTGCACACGGCTTTGCGGACTGGAACAATAAGTAATCCTCCAAATCCCGTCCGCAGCCGTCGATGCGCAAGAACCACCTGCCCAGATGCCATGGTGACTCCCTCAAGTCCACTTTGAGTCCTCGTGCTGCGTGCGTTCACCTGTCCACTTTGGTCAAGTGTTGGAACATCCAAAGTACTATCCACACCCGCAATTTGTTGGGACCCAGAATCGCACGTTTCCCTGGAGGGCGTCAGATCATTGTCCACTCCGTCCAACCCACAATTCTGTACCCACACACTAACCTCTTTGTCGTGCTTGTTCACCAACTGCAGCATCAAAAGACATTGCCAGCCTCCTGGAAACTTCTGCTCCGTGCCAAAAGAGTGCTCTGAATCGCATTCCCTTAACGTTGTGGGCATGTCGCCTTCGGGCTCCTGGGTACTTGCAGCATGATAGCGTGCTGTAAAGACGTCTGAGGGCGGATGTAGCATGCTTGACAGAGGCTGTAGTGTGGCTGATTGCACGGAAATGCTTGGAGCTGCTGACCATTCCACAGAAAAAGTTAACCGTCGAGCGTAGCAGGTTTTAGGCGAAATAATGGGCACATGTTGAGCAATAGGTTCCTTAACTGTATTGGCTGTCTTTGTATTTGGCGCCGAGTCATCCTGCCCGGTTGAGTCTTGCTGCATGTAAACACAGCAAGCTTGCATGCACATCAGGTCTTACACATACGCCAGACAAAACATGTCTATCTTCCTGGGTGGCCAGTCTCAAAATTTGTTTTGGGAAACAGCTGCAACTGACCACATTTGTGTGTGCACTTGCAAGACTCCAACAAGTCCTGCTTGCAGTTTGAAAACAGGATCTTTTGGAGACATGCAAGTGCACCTTGCAAACAAGATGCACTACCAACAACGATAAGCACAGATCGTAATAGGAGTGCATTCCAAGGCAACAAACACCAGCACATCTAGTACCAAGCTATTTCCTGGAATAGGATCCACAAGAGACATTGCAATTAGTAATTGCCAGACAGTATGGTGTTAGGGATGCCTCAGGGTGCTTTAGCTAGCAAGAGGCTCAGTTTGCGCACCAACCATTGAAAAACGTATAGGACATAGCTTGGATCCCAAGAATGCAAAAGTTTGCCTCGACCAGCGAATCTATCATCATCGACACAAGCTGATGGTTGATTTCGTTCACAAGCATGGAGAAACAAACATCCAGACCATACACAACTCATTTGAAGTTTCTCAGAGGGAGACACATGTTGCAGTTCGCGGGACCTTTCGTTGCTCGATTGACAGTATGACAACGAGAGAAGAACCACCTGCTCCGTGGGCCCTACATGAACTGAGCAGACCGTGCGGCTGACGAACATGCCACAACTTGATTACAGGGAATGACAGCTTGCAATCCCTGACAACAAAAACTTCAGTTCTCTGATATTGATTGCGAACACAGACTAGAAAAACTGAAACAAGATTGGCACATGTTGAAAAGCCTCTAACTGCATGTGAAGTGCACTGAGCCTACAACTAAGATCGAACTACTAAAGAAACATGTCTTGAAAGCACTACTTTGAAGCATGTTATCTGACATCAAACACCGGGAAATAGTCTTGTGTACATCCACGAGATTACTGACCTTCTCCCCCGGTGCGGATTGGCCATGAGACAAGTGAATGTTTGGGTGCTGAGCGCAGCGCACTTCTGGGAACTTCCATCTTTTGCAATGGTCGAATACTCAAGTGTCATAGCAAAGTTGTGATTCCCGGCAGCCCCAGCGCTGGGATAACCCCCAACACAGCACATCGCATAATGTACATACGGAAGACGATGCAGCATTTTCTGTGTATCTTGGCTGCCCAAAACAAACAAATCAGAAATATGATCAAGTCGATTGGATACAGAAGAAATACATTACCACCAGGGGCTCTGGATAGAAAAGTGATGGATCCTATTGGTCGGATTTATATTCATTTCTATGATTCATTTCGAGATGAAGGGCTGTTGGTGATATCTTGAAACAGATTGTTAATTCATGATGCCCCAGTTCAGTTTATTCTCATCATGAATTCATGTCGCAGGAACGATATCCGGTCGCAATGCTAAGGGATCCATGAGTCTGACATGGTGCAAACTTTTCAAAATATGCACACTGGCAATGCATGATCAACAGTTGGTGTTTGTTTCTGCATACTACAAGAAAATCCAAAAAGCTTCAAAAGCAATCCTCACTTCAATCTCTTGTATTCGTTTCGAATCCTACGGAATTCCATGGTCTGAACAATGAGAATACTCGTGGCTTTCATAGTTCTTGGTTGGAAATAAGCTGCAAAAATCTGCCTCCGCCTGCTAGAACTAGTGCCAGCCCTCAACAGTCAAGGCGAATGTGCATGCTGGATTGCTTGCGCCACTCAAGCGTGCAAAAGCACATATGCGTCACAGTGAGTGTGCAAACGAGATGCACTCAAGGAACAATTTCTGCGCACAACTGCGTCAATTCGTGGTCATCAGTTGTACTGCTGTGTAATCATGACACGGTGAAGGTGGCCAGGAGGCAAATAGAATATGTCTCCTGTCTGCGAGAAATGAAATACGTTTTTTCAATTGATATCTTAACCAAAATGCATTTAGCTCAAAAATGAAAACTCATACCCAACCAGCAGTACAGCCACACTTGTGCATCCAGATTGGTGACATATGCTTTCTGTTCCATGGTCCTCATGGTTGAGAAAAGAGTTTAACTTGGGCACTGCAAAAAAGTTTACTCACCACACGTGGAGAAGGATGCGGCAGCGGGCTAGAGGCGCCAGTGGCAGAGCTGCTATTAAATATTTCGTGTCTACAGCAACTTGATCCGTCCAGTCTGGGATCGGGTGCATTGTGTGTGCCTGGGAGCTCTTGGGCTTGTAAACACGTGTCACGCTCACTTGAACACGGTCCACTGGGGCCTGACATGGCAAACAGTGCATCATGCACGTCTTACAGAATGGGACTGCATTGGTGTAGCGGTGAGAGTGGAGATAGTAGGTGCACTTCATCCAAATCACAATGCTCATGCAACTGCAGCATACATGTAGGTATACATCCACATTTTGATTAAATCATATACATAAGCACCTAAATGAGACGCCATGAAAATGATAAATGATTGCCTTGAATCCTCACGGATTTGCAGGAGAATCAAATTATGGAGATACGCAGTTTCCCAGAAGTGAGGCAACAAGCAATCCATCCAGGAAGTCATAGTAAGTATAACGGTGGCCTTGAGCCCTCAGGGTTCGTTGCCCGTATGTTTTGTTATCTTGTTCCATTTTTTTCTGTTTTGTTATTTCCCCACATGGGCAACTGTTGCCTTGTCCGACAACTCGTCATAAACTATACTGGACGTCAGGCCATCTTCCATTTATATCTACTGTCCATACAATCACCAGAGTACCTGATGATTACGTTCTGTGCATTGGCGATCAAAGATTTGCATTCGGGTTGGGTGCGTTCATTGTATAGAAGCTGCTCTATTCTGAGTGACCACAGCCTATTGCAATAAGCGGTCAAACATTCAAGGTCACCATCACCGTCCAATCCGGCAATTCCATGATTTTGAGTACAAACGCAATAGCTTGTGTACTTTGCCCTTCATCCTCATGAACCAACGTGCCCAACAAAAATGAAATGATGGATGACGATTACGAAATGTCTTTTGTACTTCTCGCAAGCGCCACAACGCAAAAGATCCCATACCAAAACGCCGACCCCGGTGGTTGAACAAAGAAAAACTGGCGCTGATTGATTTATGTGATTTTTCACGTCACATATCAACCCGTAAACATGCTGCAATTGTGTTACTCACTGCCTGTAGCAGACAAGTGTACGCCTGCCTGGACAGCTTACCTGCCCAGTGTTGGTGATGTAAATGTTAGAAACCGTCTCCTCACTCTGCTCCAACGTTGCTGACATGCCTCTCCACTCCTTCAGATCCGCATCCAACTTGCCCATGCATGGCACTACTCGAACTTCCACTGCAGTCTGCGATGTGCGTGGACACCAGTTGGACGACATGTCAAGAGAAATGCGCTGACGCGAATGGAAAGTCTGGTGTACTCTGTTTTCGATTTGCACCGCGTTCGCATGTCGTGCATGGATCTTGCAAGTTGATCAAGCATCTGCGGCTGATCAGCTTGCGTGAAAAATAAAACGTCCAAACTCACCCACCAAACTCCTGGTTCTTCAACTACGGGGATACATCGTGAATAATAAATATCCTTTTGTTTATTCAACCTGAATAAACAAAAGGATATGAAAATAGAGGAAATCGTAATCCAGCTCTGGGCGTGAGATGCGTTGATTGCGTCACAATGCTCTTGCTTGTGTGGCGAACATTGGGAGGTGCTTTGTTCCAGATTCTCTTTGTTGTGCGTCGTACACGCGTCGAGAGGAAAGATTCATCACCTGATCAGCATGATCGAAATCAATGCAGCTTGGAGATCGATGTTCATAAACCACAAAATCATGGCAATCTAAGTGATGATTGGCATCCCATATCAAATGAGCCCAACAGACATAATGAACATAACTAACGAACAGCCTTTGAGTTCCGCGATCGAAGCATGGCCATGCATATACTTCAATGCACCTTGAAACATTAAAAAAATGTTATTTTGATGTTTTCAGTATGTCGAAGAACAACCCAAAAATATCTCAAGACATACAACTTGAAAATTCTGGTGTCACACACATATAGAATCAAAAATGTATGCTTGTAATACGTCGCCAGGTTCATGATAACATTGGCCCACATAGGACCTGCGGGTCTGATGAAGCCGCAGTATCATGATGTCAATAGGCCTTAAAAATGTCTGCATAAGATACACGAGATACATCGTTAATATACGGCTATCAACCAGAGCTGTCACCTGTGCCCAACTTCAGCATGGTCAGACACTGCGCTGTCTAAAATGCACACGAGATAAAGCAGACGGGATTCAATCATAGATTGATGGGAACCTCTCCTTAGATTCAATAATTTGTGTACACTTCTCAACACTTGTTGCATTGAGTTTGATCGGTCATTTATGAAAGCTATGCTCTCTTAATTGAACCATTGTCATTGTTCAGTATTTCAGTAGAGCAAGCATCCTTACCCCTCCACTGGATGGTTGTCACGTGCCAATACGCATGTACATGAGCGCAACGTACAAATGTGTACACACCATGACTCGGGCCTTCAATCATGCGCAACACAGGTTGTCACACATGATGTTGTGCACAAATCCCAAACGGCGTGCATTGAATGCGTGCACTTGTGTGGTACCTCACTGAACTTTCTGATCGAGCGTCATGTTGGGACGGTCTGATGTACAATTGCACACTACCTGCACTCGTATTGGTGCAGGCATAAGGTAGATTCCCGCCCACTGGGTAGGGTCATTGCCACAATACATGATACATATTGAAACGCAACTGGTCAACAGAGCTGGCAAAAAACTCCAACGGTACAGTCCATGCTTTTAACACTCAGCACACCGGGTCAATTAACAGTTTGTCCTCACACACAGGATGTAGGTTCTTGTCATTCAAGCCAATCCAAACGCTGAAGCAGTTCTGCATTTGCGAAAATATTCATAATACATGCACTGTGGTATGGCACTCACAACATTCACCCGAATACAATGATCCTCTGCTAGATGTACAGGATGGATACATTCCGCAACAACAGCATTGCTTTCGTGTTCAAAGATGATCGGCGATGCAGTAGGCTTTAATTTTCATGTAGTGAAGGAAGCAAGGTTGTGCAAAGACAACGCGCTATTCTGCATGAAGGCAGCATTGGGCAGCTGTACAGGCGAGTCGGACATGGGTCGTCTACACAATGCGCTCCCACCATGCTGCTGGGCCATTGCGCTGCAGGTCCACATTGTCTGCAGATGACACAATGCATTGTATTGCATTAATACCACTCACCTCGCACTGTAGAGAGCCAGATTCTACACATTTGGCCACACCAGCAGTATCTGAATTTTGCGCTCTCGAGGATCCTGCCTGTACCAACGAGTCTTGTGTTGTTGGCGTTCCTTTGCAGAATAGATTTCGCTGGCTGATGTTGTCCCAGAGATGCTCCCAGGTGACTCCAAAGCAGGTGATGAGGCATCCTTTGATTTTCAATGTCCCCGGCTCTGTGGGGACGCCCTGAAATGTACTGCAAGCGGTGGTCAGGGAAGATAGTTGCTCAAGTGACTTATCAAACAAAAACCTTTGTGGTTTGTGTCATTCTAACGTTTCATCCAATGGGCACATGAAGAATAATGAACTTATTGGTGCCTTGAATTCAGACCGTTTAATGAAACAATCAAAAACCTTTGCAGGGCAAAAGAGCAATACAGCACCAGACAGCAGCTTGATGTGCAATACAGTCATTGGAAGTTGAGAAAACGCGTTTCACCGGCGGAGTCATAAAAATATAGAGTACTTTCATTCATGCGGTGAATTGGTTGAACATGCATAGAACAGTGCTGACTATGTTGATATGATACAAAGGAGATTGCGGTGACCACAACCTTGGAATCACAAGTCAGCAGCCCGGACAAAGCAAGTTGTATAATCCCTACTGATCAACCAACACAATGCGATGAACAACTCTCATTATTTGAGTTGAAATGATCAGCGCTAAGCCTTTGCTACGGTCGTATCATCTGTTCGACATAAAAGGATCAGCAAATAAGAAAATCATAGTAAGCAAAAGTACTGCTGAAAAGAAAGCGGCATTGTGATCATCAAGCTCGAATCGGAGCTTGTCACATTGAGAATAATCAATCTCAGTTCATTGGTGCAACAAAGGGTGAAGAAATCGCCATTTCAGATGAAAAATCAGCAAGAGCATTGTTTATATCTGGTGAATCCTTGATGCATTACGTACGGTAAGGATTAGCTTAATGGTGTCGGAACGGCCTGGCAACGTAAGTGACAAGGCATGTGGCACCCATCCAG
The DNA here is from genome assembly GCA_018697155.1 of Pyramimonas parkeae. Lineage (NCBI taxonomy): Eukaryota > Viridiplantae > Chlorophyta > Pyramimonadophyceae > Pyramimonadales > Pyramimonadaceae > Pyramimonas > Pyramimonas parkeae. The sequence continues at coordinate 1,904 of NHOP01000948.1, read as the reverse complement.
GCCCTTCAACAAGCAGCTGCATCTGGTCGACTTGAAGGGGCAATAAGCAGGGATTTCACTTGTACCTGTAGTGAAAGAAACAAATAGACATAAAACTTGTCAAGATTGGTCACTTCGGTGTTTGCATAGTGACTCAAACCCACACGGTAGGACCCACATGATAAGAAAGCCACATGCATCCATGGAACCGACTAGGCGCTAAATGCTTGATCTTCAAACAGTAATAATTCTTGCCTGCTGCAAATTTTATCAGCACGCTTACAAGTGGTGCAGAGTATTGCAGCAGCTCTGAACACGTAAAGAAGATCGAGTCACACCAGGGCAGCATGATCATTCTTACGAAAACTTGCCCAACATACTATTGACCTCCGCATGATAGGGGGCAAAATGTTTTTCAATTACGATGACTGTGTTCTTCCAGGTTACATCAGCTACAACATACGGTCGCGCCTGATTGATACGATGACAACCCTGAATTTACATGCAGCAATTAGAATCCCTAAATTGGTGGCCTTTCTGTTACGTGGTGACTATCTCCCTGGAAGCAGAAATGCTACATGCTGATTCAATTGATGTCAGCCAATAATTGAATGGAAACCTGAAAATGCTATAAGTGCTTTGCTGCCTGCCAGCCATAGGCCATCAAGATAAAAGCATTCAGAGGTTTCAAACCTGTAAACCAAAACAAGGGTGCTGACGGTGGACACCTCAGGGACATGAACATGTCCTAGCACACCGTTCCATCACCTGATGTCTTGTGATGTAAAGTGCTGTAAGCTACCTTGTCGATCAAGTATGTGAATGTGTATGTGAATTCTTTACATTCATGGGACCTTTCCATAAGCGCTCGGACAATGTCGTGTAAACGCCAGACCATTGTGACAACACTCCTGGTCAAATGCAGATTCTGACTCAATGGAAACCAGTATACCTCCTGGTACTTCGACATTGGTAAAAGAAACAGCATCAACGTGTACATAGAATCTCGAGATGATCAAGGAGGTGTTTCATCACGTCACAACGTGGAGCGCACCAACTCCGAGACTGAGGCCGCAATTGGTAAATCCCTCGGAAAAGCCTTTCCATCCTGTATCACTTGAGCATTGACAAAACGCATTTCTTTAAGAAACATTTGCACAGCCCTCCTGTTTAATCACTGTGGAAAAAATGAAAATCGCAACAAACAGAGTGGGGATCTGAATGCGTACCGAGGCAACCTCTTGCGCAGGCCACAGTAAAGCCCCTGCACTCGAATCCTCCCTGGCGTTCGTCTTCGCCCTTCTGTCCTTCAACGGGCTGTAGACAAATGGAGTACATTCCTTGCTCAGTTTCTGCGGAGTCGTGTTTCGACTGGTGAAATAGGCATGAGCTCGCCTGTCTGCATTGCAGTCGTAGGTTGCGTCCAAGCCGGAGCTGGCTTCACGGTCTGCTACCTTGTTGGGTTGTGGCATAATGTCTGTAGCGGCATCTACATGCAGAAGTGTCAAACATTTAATGGGGCCACACGACATACAGGCTCTAGGGCCGACTCGGTCGGCAACAACCAAGAGCACTTGCCGCAGTTCCTGCAAGGAGCGCACAGTCCGAAAAGAAAATGTTTCAACATGCCGCTAAGTGACGGCAAGAACCGTTGGACATTCACTGCTAGCATCCTGCACACACTATGGAACAGATGATGCGCACATGAATGCTCTGTTTGACGAGGTAGAGTGTATAGGGCAGCAGTCAATACTGAATATTTGATCCTCGAATACTGGAATGCAAAAAGCGTTCCTGCCATAGGTACATCTCTAAAAACTTATTGTCAAAACCTGCAATCTCTGCAAGAGTTGCCAGAATCAAGCAAGCACTCTGCAATGCGTAGATCTTGTGACAAGCTAGTAAGCCGAAGGGTCTGTTGCTTG
>NHOP01000947.1:0-12313 GCA_018697155.1 Pyramimonas parkeae | reverse complement strand
CAGGGCAGTTGGCAGGTGTTGAGGATTGAGTCTGCCGAGTGGTGTGGTGATGATGGGATGGCGGCAGCTGGATTATGCAGCGAAACAAAGCTCCTTTCTCGCGCGTGTGTCTTGGTGAAGGAAATTGATGTGTTCCACGCATTCAGCAGCAGGTCCGCAGCTCAGTCTCTTGGTCTAGCTGTGCAACTTAAGTGTGGGTGAACATGCTGATGACAAGCAATGACAAGTGGTCGCTGTTTCCAAAATGTTGTTCGTTTGGTTTGCAACCACCAGATATGGTGATTTTTTCCGCGAATGGTATGAGCATACACTTATCCAAGAGGACCCGCTGGCCAGGATGTCCTTCAATTAATCATCAGCAGAGACATGGACCTTACACGCCAAGCCTTGAAGTTACAACCTCCTGAAAATCAAGCCGCCGTGCTGCCAACTAGACCACCCATTGTAGGCTCATACACGAACTATTTCACCAAGCAGTACGCAATTGACGGGATATGTTGAGGGTAAAGATGATAAGAAAAGCGTGTAAGTTTTCGGTTTTGTGCTGAATGGGAGCTTGGGGCGTAGGAGGGGAGCACTTTGAAGGGAGTGGTAAATCATGCAAGCCATCTGGATTTTAACTCCCATACAAGGGCAAAACCATGTAGCTGTCATTTGACTGCTTCCAAGGAGATCAACTCCAGGTCAGCGTGATTGGCCTCTCCACTCGTTTGTCAATCAGCATAACACCAGCACTTAGCACTTTGATCGCGAATAGCACAAGAAAGCGATTGGGCGGGTAATAGTCCCACACGCAATGACCAGTCTCCAGTGCTCACGTAGGTGGGCTTGTCCCGCGACAAACCTTTGAAATTTCGAAACATGTTCCAGAGTACTAAACCAATATAGCAGGCTTAGCTGGTGAGGCTATGCCCCACCCATTTTGCCGCCTTGGATACCAGTAGCGTTTCGACAATACTTTACAATGCCCAGATACGGAATCCCATTAGGAGCTAGCAGTCGTTTGTTGAATCCCCAAATGAGTCAAATCTCTCGTCCCACTACAGGGGTCGGCACACTGCAATTCTCGGGAAACTACCCCTGTTCAAAAAGTGTCCATCATGCTCAGCGCTGTCCGTATGTGTGTGTATGTGTATACCATGTCGGATGACCTAGTTGGTAGGGCGACGGCTTCTTACTCGGGAAAACCCGAGTTCGAGCCCCGACATGGGTAGGTACTGACTTTGCCGATGATTTATCAAAGGCCATGCTGGCTGTTGGTTCATCTTAGATAAACGAGTGATCATGCCAATAACAACCACCATGAGAACTGGTGGTTTAATATTTTTTATGTGTGTGTGTGCGCGAATGTGTGTGTGAGAGTGTGTCTGAGTGTGTGTGTGTGTGTTTGTGTGTGGGTGTGCAGATATGAGGTGCATCATGGCGTGCGTATAACCGACTCGGCCCTGGTGGAGGCAGCCGTGCTCTCGGACCGCTACATATCCGAACGTTTCCTGCCTGACAAGGTGCGATGCCTTGCGCATGGTATACTGAAGATTCGATAAATGCGGGAGTTAGTCGAATGGGACAATCACGGTGGACACCATCGAGTTTCAGGTGACAGCCGATTGCAAAAAAAATTTCGTTTCTCTCGCCCGCTGCTTTGATCTGCCTGCTTGAATGTGTTATGTCCAAACAAACGCAGCGAATATAATTCTGGCTGAAGAGGATACATCATGCTTGCTGTATGCAGGCCATCGACTTGGTGGACGAAGCAGCTGCCAAGCTGAAGATGGAGATTACGTCCAAGCCAGAGAAGCTGGATGAGATTGACAGACAGGTGCGCGCAAACATTGCTTTGTTGCAACCTGGTGTAGGATGTGTTACTTGATGTGGACACTTCGATTTGCTTACTTTCCTGTTATCATGCAGCTGATAGTGCCAACTGTTAATTTGGCAACAGGTAAAGTGGGAATAGCTATTCCCTCTCGTTTCATGGTTTTCTTCAGCATTAAAGGCTATCTTCAACAATCAAACCTCAGTCAAGCTAGATTCGAGGGGGATTAAGTTTTAGCATCCCTTGGCTAGAACAGGTGCTGCATCTATTTGATGCAAGCAAGGCCTCAAATTGGTTCGACAATAGGGGGGCAGAGCCTTGCATGTCACATGTATATTCTGCTTTAATCCTCGTCCCATGTAATCGATGAATCCTGGTATTGTCTACAACTACAGATCAGTTTTTGACAACAACATGATGCGACTTTCCAAAAGTTCACAGAAGGTTGCCTTATTTATTCACAAATGGAACGCTTAAATTTTGTCTATTTACATGTTCGATATAAAGGAAGGAGAGAGAAAATCGACTGTTCTCCAGGATTGACGTGGTCGCTACGATATGCACGCTTGAGTGCCGCACTGTACGACATGACAACTCAAGAGTAAACATGACCTCCGAAATTGACAAGCGCATATCTGCAAACAACAAATCAGGCGATACTTTCCCCGCGGATGGATCAACAGTTCATGAGAATCGAAGTAGACCTTCCCGCCGGCGCAACCATCGATTTGTTCACAACACAGGCAAAGGCTTTGGTGTCTGGACCGTGCACGCGTACGAAACAACGTTGCGAGGATGAGACGAACGTGTTCAAGCCATGAAACTCTTGTGCTCGGTATCCGCACTTTGAGCCCAGAAACAGTCAGTAGCTTGTCAGACAAGCCCACTGTTTGCTATGTTGGCGGTGGGGTGGGGCTGGTTCGCGTAGGTGTTGAAACTGGAGATGGAGAGGCTTTCACTTTCGCGCGGGAACGCGACGGATCGCGACCGCGCCACGCTGGAGCGCTTGTCCCGCGTGGACAACGAGCTGTTGGTGCGTGATTGGCCGGTGTGGGTAGACGACCGTGCAGAGGGCAGGGCAGCATGCAGACATGAAAGTGTGTTCACAGTTCTTGCGGTTGGTTGAGAATGCGCGGCGTTGGTGTGATATGTGGCTTCTGTGTGTTGTTTGTCTTTTGAGATTTGCAAGTACACTATACAAGCGCACTTTTGAGTAATTGCAAAACAACGGTTCACAACGATAGCCATCATGTAGACTTGAGGATTCTTGGCTGGATTCGTTTCGTGGATGTTTGATGCAGTTGCACCCGATTAGCACTCTGACGCACGGCTCGTCACTCGAAGTGCGTACTGCAATAGCAGGCATTGCTTATTGTTCGTCGGCGTATTCTCCAGTAAACCTAACACCCAGACCATGAAAAATCGCATTTGTATTTCTCGCGCTCGATAGGCTATCATCCTTGGATGAAGAGTAGCAGTTTCAAAGTATACGGAGCTTTGTATACAGTATGCCTTGAAACCATCCGAAACGCGATTGCGGCTGTCTTTGTCCCTGGCCCTTTGCTTTGTTGGTACATGGCCTATCTCCTATGTCACTCGTATTGTGTGTAGTTTGTGGGAGGAGGAGGTGTGCTCTTATTAAAATTCAGTACGTAGGTCCAGCCAGTTGCAGACAGAAATCGGGTCGTACAGGAACGACATACCAGCCTAGCTGCTGATAAATGTGCGTGAATGAAAATCCTGCGACTTTGTCATGATGTGTGTCCGTGTGAGATGATGTTTCTTGAACGCTCAAAACACAACGCCTACACTCACGCGCGCTGTACACAAGTTCGTACCCCGCACTGTGTTCATGTGCACTGCGCAGCTCGGCTGTCTGTATCATAACAAAAATCTTCATTTCCTTGTTCTTGGGCGCAAAGCTTGACAGACAATTGAATGATGACTATGACCAAACCGAGCAGCGCTTGAACCATATTACATGTACGTTGCACCGCAAGCTATGTTGGCAGCTCGTGTGTGGGTCTGATGAACTGGGTTCGACTGGTGTTAAGGTTTTCTTGAACAGAGGCTACGATCGGCGCGAGCGGCAAGTATCCTGGCTTTCTAACGGTTTCCACGCCATGTGCATGTGTGGGATCTTGTTGTTCGAAGCTCACAATTCGATGCTGACATTTGCACGCTTTCAATTGCGCGTGTAAGGCCTGCTTCGTGTTCATGCACAACTTGTAGGTCTGTTTGGACTGACACAAAAGCTGGATTTGTGTTTGCTGGTGGTCAATGTCTAAAATGCAGAGCCTGCGCGCGGCTCAGACCGAGATGACAAACCAATGGGAGTCCGAGAAAGCAGACTTGAACACTATACAAATGCTTAAGGAGGAGGTAGAGCGGGTTGGTATCGAAGTGGTGCAGGCTGAGCGGGACTACGACCTTAACAGGTATGTATGACGCTGGGAGCCATTGGACATCACATCACTTGTTCTTTTGGGGATGGGAACGCGAAATTTGCATGGGAGACTCGTGGGGGTTAGAAGTTGTTGAACTTGTAGCTGGATTTTTTAGCAAGCGAGTGTGCTACATCATTGGCCAAGGTGGAAATCTTCCATGTGGCAGCTAGAACTTAGGACCTCGTTTGTATCAACATGCTGTTATCCCGGCTGTGCCACTCCACTATACCGCGTTCCTGTTTTATCGCAGGAATGTAGATCAGCATGTCATCACTTGTGGATAACTTTTGTTGTCCAATTCAAACGTCCAGTGTATCGATTTGCGCGTGTTATTGTTTGGCTACGCTGAGCTTGGGCACCGGGGTGGAGTCTGTTGGTTGAACAAGCATACTTGAGTGATGCTGGATACAGTCCCTGGCTGTTGGGCATCTGGTAGTCACCTAGACTCTTCTCAAGTTTGCATAATTCAGAGCATACACAAGGTTTCATTTTTGCTTCTTACGAAGAAAATTGCATTTTGGCGTATGCTTAATCGCTGCAAAGATTCTGCAAAAGGATGTATAGTTTCTACATCTGATCACTCCATGCCATTGCATCCCGAGCTCGTCAGGGTGTCTATGGTCGTGCGTATTTTTATTGTTGCGTCAAAAAGCACACAAGTGGGTATTCCTTGTACGTCTGTAACCAAAGTTGTGTGGGGAGCCGAGGAGAACGGCGGTACTGTAAGAGTGTGCCCGTAAGCAGGCCTGGCATGCTACTACAACTATAGATTTTGTTTTTGCAAAGGCTGTTCACGCGGATGCGAGAGGCGTGGTACCGCCATAACGTTCGATTGCTTTGCAGGTGTTTCCAATACACTCTTTTGTGTTCTGCATGCGATGCCCTGCCCCTACATGCTGGACAGAGCCTATGTCATGTTAAAGCTGGCCTCTGACTGAGTAACGTCCATTACAATGTTCAAGGTTGAGGGTCATCTCCAACCTGCTGAAGTGGTCACTTCAGGCGTGGCTCATTAAGAGTTGGCGGTCTTGTTTCCAAAACGATTCCTACATGCTGTCTGAATCAACGTCACCCAGATATTCCCAGTTGGATTTGTGGTGTTTGGGAATCAAACTCGTCACGCATTAGCTCGAACTCGAGCGCTTAGCCATCGCCCTGGGTGAAAGGGACATCCATGATTGAGCAACACATGTGGCTCAATCATGGATGCATTGGGAGGGAGAATCTTCGAAGTCATTTTGAGAATGCAAACAACTCTTAGTGGTGTATTGGCGCAGGGCGGCGGAGCTCAAGTACGGGAGCCTGATGCAGTTGCAGCAGCAGCTTGCATCGGCGGAGGACTCCCTGGGCAGTCGGCACGGCACAGGCTCTGCAATGCTGCGTGAGGAGGTGAGTACTTGTGCTAGCAAAGAGACTCGACCGGTATGAGATTCGTTTCGTTTTAAGACTATATTTCGGGGTAAGTGGGTGTTGTTAAAGGTGATGCGTTAGAGACCCGATTCAGCTAAGGCCGTGTTGGCTGGGAGATCGATTTTGGAGGAGTGATCTCGCTATCGCTTTTGAGCCTGGTCCAGGTCTGGTACCACATGGAGATGTAAAGGCACACCCGCCGAAGATTGAACTGGCTTCAAAAGCTATGATGACCTACATTCTGACTGGGATTCCTTCCATCAACTACAGCACTGGCACAACAAACAGTCTATGCAGAAACTTGGTCCCTGGGAGAAACGAACGATGGGGATGGGTCTTGATGACCAAGTCGTGCTCTGTGAATAAATTTGTTCAGAGTCGATGGCACATATCATCATGCAACGGTTCTCGATTTGCGGCAATGTTATTGCCGTAAATCCGAGTATAGGCTTTTTATGATCCAACCAAAACAAGCACAAAGCGCTTCATGGCTAGGTTTCATTGATAGTTGTCAAGGCGATATATTGAATACCGCTCAGAACAGAGGACATCCGCCGGCTGAAGTGGCAAGTATTCAATAAAGGTTAGGGTGGAGACTTACAACCATGGGGACCAAGCCTATGGCTGGGAATTTGAGCCAGACGCACAAGCGCCATTCCCATCTGTTGTGGGCGATGGAATGGCGAAGAATGTAGTCTGCCCATGTTTGCCACTTCCCTATCAAGTGACGCCGCAATCGTCTTCTGGTACATGTGTGCATCGCCCCTAGTGCCGAGAGAATAGTTTGATATTTGTGTGCATACAGGTAACGGAGTTTGATATTTCGGAGGTGATCTCCAAGTGGACGGGCATTCCCGTCAACCAACTCCTGGAGACGGAGCGCGACAAGCTTCTTCGGGTGCGATGTCCTACAAACCAATCCTCTCATATTATTGCAATCTGTCAGATAACATGGCAAATTGTGAGGAGGCTTGCGCAATGGCTTGTGAATCAGAGTGAACCCTCAGCCAGCGTGGGCGCTGAACAATATCCGGTGCTGGCAAGAACCTGCATCAGAGGGGTTCTTGCATTGTTTACTGTGTCGGATGGCCTTGTTGGTAGGGCGTCGGCTTGTTGCAGGGCTTGCTGAACTCTAGCCTTGATATCGATGATTGGTTATCGCCCAAAAACATATTACAACGCCACGATGGCTGGTGGATCATCTTCGAGTAGCGCGTAGTCAAAATGATCGCCTAAAGCGTCACCATCGTATTTGGCGGTCCAACAGTTTTTTGGGTTTATTTTTGTCATTTTTCATGGCAAGCTGCATCTGATTCGAGAAGTGTTGACATTGCGCCACCTGCACTGGATGGCTTATGGGTAGACTGGTGGTAGCACACCTGTGTCCCTCAAAGGGGTGCAGACTAAAACACCTATGAGGTATGGATTCTCTGCAACTACGTCACGTGACGAGAGTGCCTCGATATGTCTTGGATCACCGGATGATACTGGTTCACCACATTTTGCCTGAATGTACATCGCATTTGGCGAATCGCTGCCCATCTCCTCAGGTGTTCTGAACATCTTATGTTTTGCAAGATCAGTCACAGTATGATTGACTTTTGTCTGTCTGTGCATGTCCCGGCGTCGGCGTTTTATTTTTTTGTAGTCGTTGTTTGTAGGCTCGACTGCTCCTGCTTCCACCCCAAAATGAAATACGCTTGCAGTGTGCAAAGCTTTCCAAGATGTACGCTACTAGCACTTCATGATTGTAGACACGATTCGTGCGCAGCGGCCCCACAGGATGCAGTATGGTAGAATTGCGCAACATGGCTAGGAGGTAGGAGCAGGAAGCATATACACCCCATTTGTCGCGCTTAGAGTACACAGCCCATCTTCGGTGGTGGTGCTGCATTCTTCTTTCGTCGTGTGGCCACTACGGATTGCGCACTAAACAGGATGGATTTCAAGAGAGACGTGCGCTGTCTCTTGGCGGCTCGATATTAAGCTTGCCAACACATATGGTTCCAGTACGAACCAGATTATTGTAGGAATATGGTGCAATTCACCATACTTCCTGCTCTACATGTGAAAACAGGGTTCACCTATCCTCAGCGCTGGTGCTCCTCGGCATCTACATATTGTAGATGATAAGGGTATTGCTTCAAGCATACAGCTCATATTTCATGGTGATTTTCTGGCACCCTGACACCATTTGTTTGGACCCATGTCGTTGCGCATTGCAGTTGGCGGACAAGCTCGGTGAGCGGGTGGTGGGTCAAGAGCAGGCTGCGATTTCAGTGGCGGAAGCCATCCAGCGTTCGCGAGCGGGACTGAGCGACCCCTCCCGCCCAATTGCTTCCTTCATGTTCCTTGGCCCCACAGGAGTGGGCAAGACAGAGCTCGCCAAGGCGCTTGCCAACTTCATGTTCAATACAGAGGATGCCATGGTTCGCGCATGCCTTGCTAGCATCGAGCGCCGACTGTGATTGGTTGCAGACGGCGACGTACTTCGGGCACCAGTCTAGATGAGTTTGGTGTGTGTAGCTGCTTGCGGATGTGTTGTTGCTCGTCGCAGTAAGAACGCGGGCCAAGGTGCTCGGTAATCCGTTGAGTGCGTCCCGAAGACGTCGCGCGCTTTTGAGAGATTTTGCGGCGTGTATTTTGGGCAGGGGGACTTTGAAAATGTGTGGGACGGTGTGGGGTCTGAGGTGCAGGTACGCATAGACATGGCAGAATACATGGAGAAGCATGCAGTAGCCCGTCTGATTGGCGCTCCACCCGGGTACGTTCTCCTTGGGGCTGTAATTTTTCTTGCCTTACGACTGGGATTCTGAGTAGAGAATTGTATCAAACTACGCTGCGGGTTATGAGGATTGAGCTTGCTATTGTTGTGCTACGCAGACTCCGAATCCATCTTTTCCGATTCATGAATCTCAGGCAAATGATATGTTATATGGCCCCTTCTCACCATGAAGTATTGTCCAAACTGATTGCCTTTAGTGCGCAGGATGTGCTTGCTGGTCATGCAGGTCTTGCTGGATATGTTTGCGGGACAGTAAATATGAGCCATGCATATCATGGCTGCAGGGTGCAAACAGTTGGGATATCATTTTTCCGATGAGTAACATGTCGTTTTGCATACGATTTTTGGTTTGCTGCCAGGTACGTGGGTTACGAGGAAGGGGGACAATTGACAGAAGCTGTGCGCAGACGTCCGTACGCGGTGATTTTGTTAGACGAGGTGGAGAAGGCTCATGCTGATGTCTTCAACATCCTGCTCTCCATTTTGGATGACGGCCGAGTAACTGACTCCCAAGTGGGCCCTTCAATAAAAAATGAAACCATTTTTGCATGTGTGCAAACAGTCTTTGTCGTGCACGCAAAATCAAAACAGTCTCGAACATGCGCCGTCTTGGTAGCGACGGGAACGGCGAGTCTGTTGTGATTTGCAGAAACAGTCAGCATGTTCTGTGATCGTTCATTGCTTGAGGCATCTCCCTCGCAAACCGGGAATTGAGCACGCACTTATGGAACACCACACAACGCGCTACAAACGGAGCCGTCTGACTCAAACCGGGAAGCTGGTTTTTGTATGTTCGGGTTTCATCTGCAAGCATGTCTCATTTGATCTTGGAATTGGATTTCTGACAGAGGTGTTGTTTGAATCTCAAAGACGACTCATCTGCAAATCAAAGGAACTTACCTTCTGCACATTGCATTGCACAGCCTTGTGTGGCATGTTCCGCTTTGATCAACAGACAAGTTTTCTCTGAGTTCCTCCCAAGGCATCTAGGCAGGTCCATGTCAGTTGACCTGGTTGGTGAGACAACAGCTTGGGTGTTTGATTCCATTTGAACAAAAACTGACATCAAGGCCTTGGATTGGAGGATCCTGCCCTGGCTGGTGATTATCAAACGCCGTGCTTGATGCCAGTTAGAGAAGAGAGGTTCGATTGGAGGGATCACACAAAGTATCAGCAATTTCGATGATAGCTGGTGGTCGGAAATCAGTTTTCTAGGTTGTGGCAAACTGGTGGTCACACAAACGACATTAGAATCGCAGCGTGTGTCCGTTCATCGGCAAAATCATTGGACATCTCTTCGATTTGCTATTTCTTCATGCATCCATGTTTGTAGCTCCATTCACCAACAGCTGCTGCTCCTCGCCCCAAACGCAAGATGCAAAATTATCATGCAGATTGCGTCTGCTGTAAGAATGCTGATGCATGCATATTTATAGCTCCGTTGATTAGCAGCTGTTACTCTTTGCCTGATACAGTTGAGATTGGATACAATATGTAGTATCATGAAGCGTTCGTTTGCTGTGAACATGGTTGCACCTTTTATTCAAAGTGTATGAAACATCTGTTGCAGTTTGCTGTGTATGGCAACCCAAGATGTCAACGAATGATGCCACCCCAAGATGTCAACGAAAAAGACATTTCGCGCTTACTTACTTGGTCTACAACCATGTTTCAAACATCAAATTGCCCATGCTTGTAGTTGAATGAAAAATGCTAAATCAATGTTTCTTCTTGAAACATCTAGGGAATAACGTGGAGCTTGTTCTGGTTTTGTGCTGATTTTGCTGCCAACGCTAATGCTCATCGTGAAATTGAATGAAATTAGTTAAACCTGATACAATTACGCACATGTGCTCACCAGGATGTGACCAATTAAATGATTGATTTTCAATTGAAAAGTTCAGACAGCAGGTTTGAGCAAATTTCTATCTGCTGTCTGAAATTTTCAATTGGAAAGTTCAGACGGCAGGTTTGAGCAAGTTTCTATCTATCAGCAGGTCCAGTGTTGAGCTCCATGCGGGAGCAGGCAGAAAAGAGTTCCGAGTATAGGATCTGAAACGCTATCGAGTGGTGTCGAATCCACTTCCAACACACAACCAGTGTTATTTGCAGAACCCATCTCTCCATTCCTACTAGCCCGTTTTCACGTTGCCTGTTTGCACTTCCGATCCGTATATCGCAGGGCCGCACGGTGGACTTCAAGAACACGGTGATTATAATGACCTCAAATGTGGGCTCGACGTACATGCTCAACACGCCGGTTGATGAGGAAGGCAACCCCTTGGACGATGTCACTGCGAAGGGTATGAAGCGTGAGCTGGTGATGGAGGCAGTGCGGGCCATGTACCGCCCAGAATTTGTCAACCGCCTTGACGAATTCATCATGTTCAATCCACTTGGACGCGAGCAGATTCGAGAAATCGTGCGCCTACAGGTACGATGATGGTCCAGATTGGGCTTGTGAGCAGGCTTTCAGAGTAAATGCCCATTGTGGTTCCATTTTCTCATGAATTGCTGTCGACTACCCGTTCGCAGGTGGGAACAGACAATGGTTTGGGCACAGAGTGCCGAGGGAAGAACAAAGACAGTCCACTTGAGTAGCTGCATACTCCAGTTTGGCTTGGAATCCCACCAGCGTGTTGCATTTGAAATGGGTGTCAGGGTAATCGAGGCACGCTGAGTCGCATTCAAAGCAATTGCATTGTAGCGTTTAGTGCCCATGTCAATGGCAAACTGTGTTTTGCAGGTGGTACGAGTGGCGGATCGATTGAAGTCCAAAAAGATGAAATTACAACTGACGGAGGGTGCACTTGATTTTATTGCTGACATTGGATTTGACGTGAATTATGGAGCACGGCCAGTAAAGCGCGCTGTGCAACAGCAATTGGAGACTCTTTTGGCCAAGGCAATACTGAAGGGGGAGATAGGAGAGGAAGATACGATAACTGTGGACATCATGGAAGGCGATGGGATGCCCCGCCATCTTGCAGTGACCTCAACCAAGCGAAGTACAGCAGATGGCAATGCACCGCAGCCATTGCTCAGCTAGCGCTGTGCATTGTGTTGGATGTGTTGATTTGCAACACCCAACAGTAGAGTCTGTCCGCAATCATACTTTGCTTAGATATCATTAAGCTAGTTGTTGATACAGCTAGATTAAGTTATGCGAAAGGCATCGCCTTGACATCTTCAACCACCATCTGTAGATGGAATTCACATGCAAGGGTTTTCTTGAAGTATTCAGCTGCCAGAACAAGCTTTGCGGGGGTGCAGATACTTCGTGCATGATGCGTGTTCTATTCCTGTCATAGGCTAGTGAAAGTACTCGTCTCACACTGCAATGGATGGGTTGCCGTCTTGGCAACAGCTTTCACAATTTTTTCGCAGTTGACGTCAAATTGCATGCAAGGCCTTGTTGAGTTCCTAAATCCAACTTGCTGATTGTCGCACTGTCGACATTAAGTGTGGTGGTACGCAGCGATCAGTGTTTGATTTGAGACCATCTACCAAGAGCTGGTGCAAGACATGCGTAGCAGCTCCACACCACTCCCGCCTAAACAATTTTTCTCACACCAGCTTTGAAACTAATTGCTGCGATGCTGTCGAAGTAATAGAATCATCCATTAGATAGCTCGGGTCAATTCCCTTAATATAGCAACGAGGAGATTTAGACACTTAGGAATAGCACTGCGGAAATGCGAATAGCGAGATGACATCCATACAATGTGCCGAATTAAGGAATTCAGATGGTGCATTGTGATTGGTCGGCCAGCTTATATAGGGCCTGTCAGTGCAATGCCCGTCACTCTTTGAATCCATGGTAGCCGTGCAGCCTAACTTGCCGTGACCGAACAG